>VMBQ01001584.1:39916-170118 GCA_007657795.1 Dreissena rostriformis
GCCTCTACATCATCCGTTAAGTATCTTGGAATTACCCTTGACCAAAACCTTTCTTTCTGCTCAATGGCTGAGTCTCTTTTGAAGAAGGCCAATTCTAGGTTAAAATTCCTTTATCGTAAGAAAGATTTCCTTACTTTGCATACGAAGAAACTTCTTGTAATGTCACTGATTCAGTGTCATTATGATTATGCTTGTTCTGTTTGGTATAATAGTATAACTCAGACTTTAAGAAATAAGTTACAAACCTGTCAAAATAAGTTAATTAGGTTTGTTCTTGACCTTGATTCTAGAGCTCATATTGACCAATCTCACTTTAAGTCCCTCAACTGGTTACCAGTTCACATGAGAGTAAATCAAATAATGTTATGTCATGTCTTCAAAATAAGAAATGGCCTTTCTCCAGATTACATGAGTGAACACTTTGTTTCCCAAGATTCTATGCATAATTACAGCACTAGGCTTAGTAAAAAGGGTGGGTATTGTTTACCCAAGGTCAAATGTCATGGTTCCAAATCTTTTTCTTTTAATAGCATTAAACTCTGGAACTCTTTACCTGAGTCACTCACAGAGGTCAACAGGTTAGAAGGCTTTAAGGTTGCCATTAAAAGTCATTTAATGAATAATATTTAAATTTTTATATATGTGTATCTTTTCACTTTTTAATAAGCAGATATTAACTTCGGCTTAGGTTTTTATTTTTAATAATTATTAGTTCATACTTCATAACATACATTTTAGCAATATATTTAATTTAGATAATTCATGATACCTCATATCATCAAATTACAACTGTCAAAATATATATGTGTTGCAATAATTGATAACATTATCAATTGATCTTAGTTTCCAGCTCCTGTGATATTTTCTGAGCACTACTATGATAATTAGTTTGATCTCTTTTGAACGGTGATAAATATTTATTATTTAATTAAATAATTATTTTACTATGAACATATTTATGTTTAAGATCAACATAGTTATGTTTAAGGTCTGCCTCTTTTTGTCATGCCACCAATAATAAGGACCACAATGGAAATAAGGGCTTGCTCTTTTTTGTGTTATCCTTGGTTTGGTGAGCATGTCATAGTTTTTTGTACATGATATAGTTTTTAATAATTGCTTATTATTTTATTCTATGTTATGTTGTGAACTATGTATATGCTTCCTATGCCGAAATAAATCTATCTATCTATCTATCTATTTGTTACTCTGCTTGCATTCGCCGGGACTATATCGGCATAAGTCCCTGGCAGATTGTTTGATGTCATTGCAGATACTATTGGTTGGAATAAGTTTCTTCAAACATACACAATCATCGATTCTTTGATTCAAAACTGCACCATAATTTATGTAATCATATTTATAAAGCTCCTCACGTTTCTACATTGGAGGTGTTTGTTTGTTTTTCTTCGTTTATGGGTGAATTAAACTTCGCTGAATCGCTTTTTGTTACCCGATTTTTACATTTAAGCGATATATGTTGCACACAATAATGAAACATGACTTTATTGATGTTTGCAACATTTACAGAAAAACGTCCAGTCTTTAGTGCCACCTCGGAAGTATCATTGGCTCGTTTATTAACCCATTTATTCCTAGCGTCTAGAACGAAGGCCTTGGCAAACAGCGTAGACCGAGATGAAACGCCGCATGATGCGGCGTCTCATCAGGGTCTGCGCTGTTTGCTTAAAGGAATTTCGGGTAAGAAATATTCTGAATAAAGAAATAAATATACTTCTACTTTAGACATCCCTAATTTTGGAAATAAATTGATCCAATTTAGAAGTATGGGAGAGTCCACTAGGCATAAATGGGTTAATTACGCCTTCCGTACGGCCAACACAATGATGACCCACGGTCACCCTACGACGTCCGTGCGGTCGCCGGAGTTTTTTTAATTAAAGGGACTTGTTCACGTTTTGGTAAATTGACAAAATTGAAAAACATTGTTTCAGATCTTCACATTTTCGTTCTGGTAATGATATTTGCGAGGGAACAGTAATACTGAACATTTAACATGCTCTTAAATATCCGTTATAAGCATCTTTTGACGATTTTGAAACCTGAAAATTATCAAGCGTTACAACCGCAAAACGATTGAATAATTCGGAGGGTTCCGTTGTTATCGTTATATTTTGTGACATTACGAGGATTGCTAGACTTAACTCCAAGTGGTTCGAGACCCGGTGTGGATTACTCCTTTTTCTTTCTTTAATCATTTTTCTTCTTGTTTTATACTGGAGCTATTTAGTTCAGATGTTTAAATGTTTCAATTTAAAGCATTTAATGACAAACTTCAAAACATGCCAAAATATGTGAACAAACACGTCAGCCAAAAGGAAGCAGCAATAACGCCGAGCGGCATCTGTACGGACATTCTGGTTTGTTCGGTACCAATCTTGGTTGCTTAATGCATTACATTTAGTTTTAAACAGCTTTTGAATTTGAACACCATACCTTTTAAAAAGAATTGTTAAAACGCAGATGAGGTATTCTTGTGTTTATTGATAAAAGAATAAAGATAATAAAGCAGACAATCTAATGCTTCTGTGCGGGCGCAGAGGACCCGTTCTACAGAACAATGACTTCTTGCTACAAATCAACAGCTATCGTCTTCTTCCTCTGAACTGGAACCCCGTAATAAACACAAATAAGGGTGCAAACATCATGAGAGACATCAACAGGTTCCTTAAGGGGTTTGAGTTTTCTGCAGCACGCAGGATGGTTATGGCCTGGCCCACCTGAAAAAAAATACTTTTAATTAGTAATGCGTTATAAATGCCTTTTTATCGAAAACTTTCAAGTGGGAAAATGGTTCCAAATTACCATTAAGATATCAAAATAATTTGAGATTTGTATTATTCTATACCTAATAATGTATATATCAATTATGACGATAAAACGTCTGCGTATTCAAATAATAGCAATTGCTGACGCAATCGTTTTCCGGACGTCATCGATGTTTAACGATTAAACGAAAGTTACTGAACAATGGCGGTTGGAAATGAATACAGGAATTCATTTCCATATGTGTTTTCAAACTATAATGAATTGAACCAGACACAATTTCAAAACAACATTTAATACATTATGTTGACAATAAGGCAGAACTTTTACCAGGGATCACCTAATGTGCATGTTAAAAGCTGAAACATATGTCCACTTTAATATAAAAGCGGTGCTTATTATAGCTTTGAGCCTCATAACCAAATACTTTTTACGATTATAGAATACGATTCCAAATAGATTATGTGTGGAGATTCCAACGAAAGCAAACAACGAATGACAAACACCATAAAAAGAGCAGATTTGCGCATTGTCGCGCCAGGTTTTAACAAGGAATGTTCCATGAAATATGTCGTATGTCTTTTATAAATGTCAGTTTTCATTGTCGAGTGACGTAGAAGTTGTAGTAAGTAGTTGTCCCAGTAGTGGTCTCAGTAGTGGTCTCAGTAGTAGTCTCAGTAGTAGCCTCAGTAGAAGTCTCAGTAGTAGTTTCAGTAGTAGTCTCAGTAGAAGTCTCAGTAGTAGTCTCAGTAGTAGCCTCAGTAGTAGTCTCAGTGGTAGCGTCAGTAGTAACCTCAGTAGTAGTCTCAGTAGTAGCCTCAGTAGTAGTCTCAGTTGTAGCCTCAGTAGTAGCCTCAGTAGTAGCCTCAGTAGTAGTCTCAGTAGTTGCCTCAGTAATAGTCTTAGTAGTAGCCTCAGTAGTAGTCTCAGTAGAAGCATCAGTAGTAGTCTTACTAGTAGTCTCAGTAGTAGTCTCAGTAGTAGTCTCAGTAGTAGTCTCAGTAGAAGTCTCAGTAGAAGTCTCAGTAGTAGCCTCAGTAGTAGACTCAGTAGTAGCCTCAGTAGTAGCCTAAGTAGTAGCCTCAGTAGTAGTCTCAGTATTAGCCTCAGTAGTAGTCCTAGTAGTAGTCTCAGTAGTAGCCTCAGTAGAAGCCACAGTAGTAGTCTTAGTAGTAGTCTCAGTAGTAGTCTCAGTAGTAGCCTCAGTAGTAGTCTCAGTAGTAGTCTCAGTAGTAGCCTCAGTAGTAGTCTCAGTAGTAGCCTCAGTAGTAGTCTCAATAGTAGCCTCAGAAGTAGCCTCAGTAGTAGTCTCAGTAGTAGTCTCAGTAGTAGTCTCAGTAGTAGCATCAGTAAGTAGTCTCAGTAGTAGTCCTAGAAGTAGCCTCAGTAGTAGCCTCAGTAGTAGCCTCAGTAGTAGTCTCAGTAGTAGTCTCAGTAGTAGCCTCAGTAGTAGTCTCAGTAGTAGTCTCAGTAGTAGTCTCAGTTGTTGCCTCAGTAGTAGTCTCAGTAGTAGTCTCAGTAGAAGCATCAGAAGTAGCCTCAGTAGTAGCCTCAGTAGTATTCTCATTAGTAGCCTCAGTAGTAGTCTCAACAGTAGTCTCAGTAGAAGTCTCAGTAGTAGTCTCAGTAGTAGCCTCAGTAGTGGTCTCAGTAGTAGCCTCAGTAGAAGTCTCAGTAGTAGCCTCAGTAGTAGTCTCTGTAGGAGCCTCAGAAGTAGCCTCAGAAGTAGTTTCAGTAGTAGTCTCAGTAGTAGCCTCAGTAGTCGTCACAGTAGAAGTCTCAATAGTAGCCTCAGTATTAGTCACAGTAGTTGCCTCAGAAGTAGCATCAGTAATTGCCTCAGTAGTAGTCTCAGTAGTAGCCTCAGAAGTAGCCTCAGTAGTAGCCTCGGTAGTAGTCTCAGTAGTAAATTCAGTAGAAGTCTCAGTAGTAGTCTCAGTAGTAGTATCAGTAGTAGTCTCAGTGGTGTCATCAGTAGTAGCCTCAGTAGTAGTCTCAGTAGTAGTCACAGTAGTAGTCACAGTAGTAGTCTCAGNTTACTTAATTTTGTTTAACAATTAAGAGCCTTCCTTTCATATTGCATTCTCACAAAAATCATCTATGTGTAAAAATGCATAAACATTTGTTGTTAGTTTGACGCATGTGTATGTATATGTATTTATGATTGATTTATTGTTTTTGACGATGAGCTGTATATGCTTAAGTCGCAAATAAACTATCTGTTCTGTATATCGAATAGATCGAAACAAGTAAAATTCGAAAGAAATCGGGATTCATGCAATTCATGTTAGACGGGTTATATTTATCAAAATTATGTTTGGAAAAGTTATCTCGATATTTGGAAAACAGTCTGTGGAATGTGTCTTGTTCCCTTAAGGGCGGGAAACAGGAAACAAGAGGCATACCAAACTAGAGCGAAACATCGTACTTTGGCGGTGAAAAACATATAATACAAGAACATAGAGTACAATTCGCTACACAATAATGACGTTCATGTCGTATTATTTATTGAGGTATGCATATACATGTGATATAGCAGTTGTCGAAGTGTCTATGTTGCTTAAGTGATCTATGATTTTGCATCGCGAAAATAGATGATGCGGACAGAAACACTTGAAGTTGCATTGCCTATAAGGTGTGTCTATTTGCATGTCAGAAAAATAATACAAATAAACGGTCATCGCCCGCCGCTGCGCGACGGGCTTAATTTTGCCCGTATTAGTTCTTAATTGAGATTTAAATACCACGGGTGCTCGATCAGTCATTGTCGGCTCGGGTGCTACTTAAAAGTATACTACAATGCACCCCTGGTACAAAAAATATACGAAAACGTGCCGGGCGATATAAGACTGCACCCGAATAGTTTTATTGTCATGTATGTTTGCGACGTGGTACGAAGAGAATTGTAAGTGTTAAAACTAGAAAATGTCCGTAAACTTATTTTAAAAGAAACAAGTTATACATACAAAGTACTAGGTATCGTTGTAAGTAATTGGGGGCAGTTTTATCTCGTTACATACTCACGCGGCGAAATTGTTCTTCTAAATCGTGACCGAAAATGGGCATTTAACAATTTCCTTCCAAAATCAGAACTCGGGCGAACCCGTATGTTAAGTTTCCTCAGCCGCGACTAGTGGTTGCAGTTTCTTACTGCTCCATATTGAAAGAAAAACGAATCTGATATTGTTGGATTTAATCGAAACAACTTCGGAGCAGACGCAAGCAATTTCATGAAATTACAGAATTTGTTCAGAATTAATAATTATTGTCCACCAAATAACAATCACAAAATAGTTTAGACATTATTTATCGATATTTTTCGGATCATGTTAATCTAAGGCTAATGCCATTGACCATACTATTGAAACTTTTATACAACATTAAATATATGTTTAATGTTCACATGAAGTGCTATACTAAACGATTTCTTACTCCACTGTGATTAAGTATTACAGTGAACGTCATTATAATCAAATGTTCATTTCAAGACAAAACTAATTAAAAATGAATTGGGATAATAAAAATACAAATATTGAACAATCATATTCAATACAATTGAATAATAATATAAAATAATATTAACATTTACCGGTGACCTTTCCCAGTATTGTATACAAAAACATAACATATTTAGTACAGATCTATGCTTTTTTGAAATGCCTCTTCTATGAAATCTTAATGTACGATAAAGCAGATAAGTTTTCGCACTAAAATAATCTACACGTATTTACTTTCACAAAGGATGGGACAGGATATTAAAATGAAAAGAAGTGAAAACTTAAGAAATATTGTCACCGCTTTCTGCGTAGATATTAAACCGTTCATCCACCGTTCAAGGACATTCTCACTGTCTGATTGGGTTAAGTAGTCGGTAAAATAGTGTTATGCTTTGTTGTGAATACCCTGCTACATATATAACGCTTTACATATCTCCTATGGGTCACGCCTCATTCAAAATAAGGTTAAACGCCTTGAATTTTGAAGGCCATATTCATTTCAAAATATGGGGTGAATTTGATACTTTGGGTGAATAATCCGCTCAAAGTTTTATACGCATACTTAAATTTCCATATTTAAATGAGCGCTGTCTCATTGTTTGCAAGTGTTTGTATGCTTTGTATTCATTGAGGGTCGTTGCTTCGCTTTGTATCTGTATTGAGACAAGTAGTTTAATGTAAATGAAGATCTCGTTATAGCAACATTTAAAGTAAATGAACACTGCAAATCATAATGAAAATATCAAATAACTAAGGCATAGAAGCGGTGGAAGCAGGGTCCACTTGAAAACATTTGTTGCTAAATAATTAATGCAATATTAACGCATTTATGTTTATTTTCAATTTTAAATACATTGCTGACAGCAAGTCCTATGAATGTAAAATGTGGACAAAAACTGTATTAAAGCATGGTCTCGTGCAACTTATAACCACACCAACCAGAGTCACAGATAAATCGTCTTCAGTAATTGATCATATATATACTAATCGAACTTACAGAGTAAGTACTACTTATGTCCCACAAATATCTATAAGCGACCACTATCCGGTATGCATGACAAGGACAATTAATAATAAAATCTCGAAGCAAGGCACTCACTCGAATATTAGATACAGATGCTTTAAAAAGTTTGTGCTATCTGATTTCCAATTTGATCTATCGGTTTCGCAACTAAATTTAATTGAAACTGTTCACGATCCAAATATGTCCCTCCAATCTTTATATAGAATATTGAATAGCGTTTTAGAAAAGCNAACTATAACTGTTGTTTTCCTACTTTTAGAGTTAATTCCGTTTGTACATTTTTGTACTTAGATTTTGACCGGAGAATATCTCAACAACTAATAAAGTAATGAGATTGAAACTTCATAGGTGGGTAGATCGCATTAACCCATTTATGCCTACTCGACTCTCCCACCCTTCTAAATTTGATCAATTTATTTCCAAAATTAGGGATGTCTAGTATATTCATTTCTATATTAAGAATATTTCTTACAGAAATTTCTTTAAGCAAACAACGCAGACCCCGATGCGACGCCGCATCATGCGGCGTCTCATCTGGGTCTCAGCTGTTTGCCAAGGCTTTTTTCTAGACGCTAGGCACAACTGGGTTAATGGGATATTCAGTTCATAAAAAAATGTATAGTGATTGCTCTTTAGGGGATGTCCAGTGTACACGAAACTCTTGCTCCTCTATTTTAGAGGAATTGTCCTTTTTTAAGCTAAGTACTTAGTCTTTAACATGAACATAACTCGAAAACTAAACTATGTACGGACTTGAAACTTAATAAGTAAGGTAAATGTTATAAAGGGAAGATCTTTTTTGCGGAAGACCAGACGGATGAATGGGTGAAGAGAGGAAGGTATTGACAGACAGACAAATGGAAAATATAGCCAAATAATTGTTTCATGATCATATATTGTACAGTTGTGGAGTAGCTGTTAGGCCCTGCATACTAAATTATCTCATGACCCTTCTAACACTCTGATTCTACTAATGCTAAAACATCATGATTATAATTTATAGTGGTTTACGTTTTATCTGTACGTATGTTTCCTACGAAAGGTATGGAAGGAAGTCCGAAGGCTCTCACAGTATTGCAAGATATATGTGTCGTGCTCTGAGAAAACTGGGCATAATGCATGTGCGTAAATTGTCATCCCAAATTAGCCTGTGCAGTCCGTACAGGCTAATCAGGGACGACAATTTCCGNGTAGTAGAAGTAGTAGTAGTACTACGTATTGCTGTTAGCCTTGGTAAATCAAGACGTACTCTTTTTTATGAGTTCCGACGATGTCCGTTTAAAAGGGACAAAACTTTTTGTACAACCATCAATTGCTTATGGATTCATGACATCTTTATTTTATCATGATTTTTTTTTTTCGTTTGAAAAACGACTTCAAAGCTTACATCTCGGCTTTGGTGTTTCATCGGCCCATATCGGCAGACAATCGGAGGCACGGGCTCTCAGAAAAATACTGACGAATGTGGTCCAGTTCAGGCCCATAGTAATAGCACAGCATAGGCGTTCAATAATATAAACGTATTACTATTCATGTTGTTTTCTGAGTTTAAGAAATTAATGTTTGGTAAATTATACTTATTTTAGGAGAAACACATTTATCGATTGCATTCGGGGAAATATTATGAACGTTTCCCAAGTGGGGATAAAACTGTTTAAAAACCCGGGAGCTCCCGTTCACTAGGCTGACACCATACCCGCTAAGCCACGGCGACATATACCTACTAATATACTCCATAATAAACCCATGTTTGAAGACATTTACCGGTGCCGGTGCCGGTGGTGCTTCAGAACAAGTCTGGCAGCAATCGAGAGGTTCCGCAATTACCGCCGCGGAGGTGCAGGAGGCCAAGGTACAATCAGATCTTCGGTTTCCATACCGGCAAGCTGCAAATTTATTAGAAGGTAAAGACTATAACATAATACAACACATACCAATTCGTTAAAAATATGACTTATATTATGATGTATGAACTGTGACCCATCTTCATATATGTGTCTTGTTATGAGAAAACTGGGCAAAATGCTTGTGCGTAAATTGTCATCCCAGATTAGACTGTGCAGTCCGCACAGGCTAATCAGGGACGACAATTTCCGCTTTTATGGAATTTTTCGTTTAAATGATGTCTCTTCTTAGCGAAAATCCAGTTCAGGCGGAAAGTGTCGTCCCGGATTAGCCTGTGTGGACTGCACAGGCTAATCTGGGATGACACTTTACGCACAAGCATTTTGCCCAGTTTTCTCAGAACACGCCACATTAATGACGCGATGGTATCACACATAAAAATGACCGACAAGAAATAGTGTGTATTACTTTGTTTATGAGGTACTTCCGCACTTTGGGCTGCATAATGTGAGTACCCGAAGTGTGTCCAAGAACCTGTTCATTTTAAACTTGCTAGACTCGCGAAAGTTGTGAAGAATTTAAAATATATCTGCAATTTCTAGCTATTTACTAGCTATTTACTCGCTATTTACTTTATTTTTGTACTGAAAGATTTTCAAGAATGACTTGTTAACTAATATAAAAATTATCATGTTTTGGCATATTTCCGAAAGCGGTTGTACCGGATAATCAATGGATCCACACAACACAAATTACCTTAAGGCCGGTCTCTTTCCGCAAAGAAATGCCAAATGAGTTCAGAATAGGAAGTTGATCAAGAAATTAATTCAATAAGCAGTAAAAACACTGTACAACTTAACCCATTAATGCCTTGTGTACTCTCCCATCCTTCTAAATTGGATCCATTTATTTCCAAAGTCAGGGATGTCCAGTTTATTTATTTCTATATTTAGAATATTTCTTACCGAAATTCCTTTAAGCAAACAGCGCAGAACCAGCGTCTCATCTGGGTTTACGCTGTATGCCAATGCCTACTTTTCTAGATGCTAGGCATAAATGGGTTAAACATGAATTACGTCAAAATCGTATACGCAATATTTCTATGCTAACTTGTCTTGTACATTTTTACTATGCTTTACTACAAACGAATAGAAATTGGGAGTGTTACCTGGGTTGCCTGTGGATTTTGATTCACATGATGCACAGCACCGAAAACGGATCAAGGGTTCATAGCAGCTCCCAGCGAATAACGCCGAACAAACCACACGATCCACACATTGTCCTTGGACTAAAAGAAAATGCATTGATCAAGTGAATTAAACGTGTTAAAAAATGTTGGTTCAGTATTGATCGTTTAAGATTAGTCCGAACATATCAAGTGAAATTTATTGTAATAACCTTTGCCCCTAAAGAATACTTTTGTTAGGGGTTTGCTTTATTTTTTTTCCGTTTTTAATATAGAAGTAATAGTTTCAAGTGACTATATAGTTGCGCCAAAAAGAATAAAGTCCATAGCTACATCCATGGTCCCGTGTTGCGACTCTCTGATTTCAGTGTTGCAACCAAGGAAGTTATCTGGGTTTAGCTGTGCTATAGAGATATAAGATAATATGGATCATAAGATAGAGCCGAATTGTTACCCACATTGGTTAACAAAGATGAGCGCATAAAATGAACTCACACAGCGTTATTCACCAAGTATAAAGCATAAAACACAAAAACGCTCTGTTTAACCCATTTATGCCTAGCGTCTAGAAAAAAAGGCCTTGGCAAACAGCGTAGACCCAGATGAGACGCCGCATGATGCGGCGTCTCATCAGAGACTGCGCTGTTTGCTTAAAGGAATTTCTGTACGAAATATTCTAAATATAGAAATAAATATACTAAACATCACTAAATTTGGAAATAAATCGATCCAATTTAGAAGGAAATTGATCCAATTTAGAAGGATGGGAGAGTCAATTAGGCATAAATGGGTTAATGTCGACTCTGTTGATTGTGTGTGACAACATTAAGTGAAAAAGTAAATGGTTAATTGCACGAACGTTCCACGAAAAGTTCCTTGTATTTGAATGCTATGAACAGTGATGTTTAATATTAAATATAGTGTATACCTGCTGACATAATGACTAGCACTAGTAGAAGCCACTTGCAGACGGATTTAATATGTTAAATAAAAAACGTAATGTTTGATAGTTTGATGGTAAAATAAGAGACGTCGACAATCGCGTACTTATTTTGGTAACCACTAAATACCTGGAAGTCATGTAAAAAAAAATCTGATGGATTTCAGAACAGGATTAAATATCTCATAAAGGCCCATATAAACATAGCTCACTTGTGTATAATAATAATAATAAGCATACTAACAAAACGCATATCGTACATACAGAATAAAAGAAAATACATCCGAAACGATGTAACATGAGTTTTTAAGGTTTGGAAAAGACGCCCATGAATTATTTTAAAGTACACTTATCAAAATAAAGTAAAATATATACTTCTATTATTCATTTGCTCACTATTTAATGTATCCATTTAACAAGAAAATCAAAAGATATGGGGGATAACAATCCTGAATAACTGCAAATGATGGCAGTCATAAGGCTGCAAAAAAAATAATGTCGTACAAATCATCGTCATATTTTGTGATCGTTTCTGCGGCTGAAATGGCGATGCTACTGCTGACAACAAAGACAATGTGGATCAAAACAACGACGTCAATATAAATGATTATTCAAGCAATTACAAGGGTGATAATTGGGATAGGTAAGTAGTTAAGAGGTTGGATACGTGAGTAAATGAGTGCGTGAGTGATGAGTGAGTGAGAGAAGGAGTGATTATGCAATAACATATTGAGTAATTGCGTGAGTGAGAAAGTGAGTAAATGAGTGAACGAATGAATTAATTAATTAATTAATGATTTAATAAAAAATAATAATAAACCATTTACTTACACATACACAATCCATGACAGTAGGGCTGTTGCTTTTCGGTCGGTCAAAGTTTCTTATGTATTGATATTTTGTCTGCAAAACATGTTGAATGAAAACAAAATTTTATTCATGGGTTGAGTTTTTGCTGTCATGATTTGTTCTTATTCAAACAATCAAATTGAAAACTATTTTATACTCTTAGATATTTACACTCAAATAAATTTACACTTAAATAAAAAACGTACGTGCTACATTACTCATATGCGGATCCAAGGGGGTAGGGCGGACGCGGCGTACGACCTCGTGGATCTTGTATTTACTGTTTACATTTAATCTAGCAAAGTACATATTTATCAATTATATCTATTTCTTTAATTTACCATATGATCTCATGATAAGAAGACTTTCAACGAAGTTAATTAAAACTGAAAATCACTACACCCACTGTCAATGCTGTGAGCATCCCCAGTTCATCTTATATACTTGATTCAATGAAGTTTATTTAAACGAAAAATCACTACACCCACTGTCAATGCTGTGAACATCCACAGTTCATCTTATATTCTTGATTCAATGAAGTTTATTAAAACTGAAAATCACTACACCCACTGTCAATGCTGTGAGCATCCACAGTTTATCTTATATACTTAATTCAATGAAGTTTATCAAAACTGAAATCACTACACCCACTGTCAATGCTGAGGGCATCCACAGTTTATCTTATATACTTGATTCAACGAAGTTAATTAAAACTGAAAATCACTACACCCACTGTCAATGCTGAGGGCATCCACAGTTCATCTTATATACTTGATTCAACGAAGTAAATTAAAACTGAAAATCACTACACCCACTGTCAATGCTGTGAGCATCCCNCAGTAAAATAAATGTCACATTTAGCAAGTAAACGAAATGACGGTTACCAATGCCTGTAGGCGATTAGCTCTAATGCGTAGTACCACTGTGTTGCATACATCTCGATCAGATAGAAGCATGACAAGCAAAGGGTCATACCTGTCACAACTGACATGAAATATCTATTGCGTATCAATATTTATAATCATAGACAGACGCTTTCGGACAATCGCTCGAGAAACGAACTTAAAATACGCGTGTCAGCTCTAATTATGACAACGAACTTGACAGTCATTTACATTACAGGACGCTAGGTTATGCCCTAAAGCGCTCATTAGAAGTAAACATTATGCAATGAGGTCAGGCTTACGTAAGATTTTAAGTAAGGGTTGTCATATGATTTATTTTAGAAGCAAATGAATGTACCTTTTATGATTGTAACGTAAAAGATACAACTATATTGCTTTAGCTTACTAAATTTTTATATTGATCTTATATGTAGATGTTCTCTTTCGTTTCTTTCTAAAGAAAAAACTACATCAGGAGCAGTGATATTTCTAGTAAATTTTTGTTCTTTAAAATAAAAATAAAGAATAGTAAAGCACAAGCCAATTTTAAGTGCCTAGACAAAGGCGTATATTTTTGGGATAACACAATTAATTGGCGTTATAAGAATAGCGTTTCTCTAGAATATTATGTTTATTATATGAGGATATCTTGTCATAGATGTGATAAGCACTTTGAGTACTAATTCAGCATATTTCATTTACTATAAATGTGTACACACATGGCCCGTTTATCATATCATGTAATTTCTAATTACTGATTTGCCTATGCGATACGAATTAAGGAGATTAACAGCACTCCTGACATCGTTGGCGTGGATGCCGAGCAGCGTGCGTTCATAACGCACTTGAGATCGTGTTCAAGATCTCGACACCCCAACACAGATGTAGAACCTGTCATCGATATACTGATCTCTTCGACAATGATATTACCGACAGGGACGAGATGACAAAAAGACGACTACAACTTGAATCCTAAAGTGACGTCATTGATCCAAGTTCTGAAACATCATCATTACCATACAACGAGTGGACTGTTTAATGGATGTTTCACGTGTCGTCGGAAGTGATTTTAGTGAAACCTTGAAATGAATGGACTCAAGGATGAACAATCGCGCGTTTTTTTTATGTACATATAATCGTTGAAGGTTTATTATCTACGTAATTATATATGTGTTTTATTTCAATGTGTTGTACATACACAATTGCTTTGCCGCTACAGCCGTAAGTGCATACGTACATCAGAACTATATCAGACTTTCATTGATGAATACTACAAGTGTATATTCTTCTAAATCGGATGAAGATCGCAGACCCACCGCGTCTCCAACCGGACGTCGTCGTCTCCAGCCGGACGTCGTCGTCTCCAACCGGAAGTCTTCGTCACCAATCGGATAGATGTACCATCCCCAACATAATGTTATATCCATTAACCCGGAAGTCACATCATCTCCAGCCGGAAGTCACATATAGACATTGTCGATCGTGGACTTTCTAAACCAGTGACGCATGTGAAGGCTGCCGTACTTGTTATTTAATAATTTATGCATTGCATTTGTTGTACTTAATTGTTTTCAATCGTTTTTACCTGTATTTTTTTTGATGCGTTTAGTGACAAAAATATTATTCATTTTATGAAGGACATTTTACAAACATTTTAAAGAATATATTCATTATGTTGTCATGAGATCAATTGTTATGTGGATGATATTCATCATACCAATATTTCTTAAAATTCATAATTAAAAAGTTCAGTTAGTACTGAAATGAAAATTTGTATAATCATAAAATATGTACAAATTTAATTGAAGAACGTAAGGTGTGTCCCATAGAGAATATACAAACAGGTTAAAGAAAACATATTTAATTATTTCTTAAAATTCATAATTTAGAGACATTATTGTACAAACGTAATTTCTTAACTTTGCTAAAATATTTACATGGCCAGTCGCGAATTCTTTTCAGATAATATTTCCCTGCCCTTAGGTTAAAACGTCAAACTACTGTAACCCACTGGCTAATAATTATACTTAAAATGGCGAGTCATTTCCTTTACTGATATCATCTATTACCTGTGCGAAACATTAATTATCGGTCGACTTCGCAAGTATTGTTAATTGCTGTTATCACCTTTTGATTGGTGTGAACATACGTATAGATTTAAAGTTTAATTTCCAAAAGACATGCGAATATTTATTAAGATATAGTTGTGCAATCTTAACTGAGAGGATGACGGCTAGACTTTCGTTAAGAAGATATTTTTACCTTGTTTTGTGTCTTGCTATCATATCGTCCAGCGCGATTTTCATCTGTAAAAACCTGTATAAAAGTAAGTGTATAATTATATATATCGTATTTCTCTGATTTCCAGATAAAGTACGTGAGATTTATTTGTAAAAAAACTACAACTGGAAGACGCGGTCAGTCCAAAACGAACGTCACATGTGTAAGCCACAGCTCAGAAGGAGGCTTTCGTATTCAGCTTACAAAGAATTAATAATCTATTATTGTGAGGAGTCAGTCACATCCTTGCCTGATGCTGACAAGGGATTAAGTATCAAATTGTAAGGATTCAGTCACATCTCTGCTTTAGGCTGACAAAGGATTCGGTATCTAATTGTAAGGAGTCAGTAACATCTCTGCTTTAGGCTGACAAAGGATTTAGTATCTCATTGTAAGGAGTAGGTCACATCTCTGCCTTAGGCTGACAAAGGATTAAATATCTTATTGTAAGCAGTCAGTCAAATCTCTGCCATAGGCTGACAACATATTTAGTATCTAATTGGAAGGAGTCAGTCACATCTCTGCCTTAGGCTGACAAAGGATTAGGTATATAATTGTAAGGAGTTAGTCACATCTCTGCTTTAGGCTTACAAAGGATTCAGTATCTAATTGTTAGGAGTCAGTCACATCTCTGCCTTAGGCTGACAAAGGATTAAGTATCTAATTGTAAGGAGTCAGTCACATCTCTGCTTGAGGCTGACAAAGGATTTAGCATCTAATTGTAAGGAGTCAGTCACATCTCTGTCATAGGCTGACAAAGGATTGAGTATCTTATTGTAAGGAGTCAGTCACATCTCTGCCATAGGCGGACAAAGGATTTAGTATTTAATTGTAAGGAGTCAGTCACATCTCTGCCTTAGGCGTACAAAGGATTCAGTGTCTAATTGTAAGGATTCAGTNGTAAGTCGCTACGATCTAATGTCTTATAATACATTTTATAAATCAAACCATATTTGGGCACCTTTAATAAACTGTTGTTTACATAGGAGATTTTAGTGATGCTAGACCGTTGGTCTAAAATAGTTAATGAACGGGTCCTAATATAAGCCGCGTCCTGGGAAAACTTTTCTTAATGCATGTGCGTAAAGGGTCGTCACAGATAAGCCTAAGCCAATCAGGGACGACACTTTCCGATTTTATGGAATTTTCCTTTTAAGAGTCTCTTCTTAACGAAAATTCAGTTAAGGCGGAAAGTATCGTCCCTCATTAGCCTCTGCGCATTGCACAGGCTTATCTGGGAAACACGTTACACTCATGCATTAAGCCCAGTTTTCCCAGAACGAGGCTCATATAAGTAAGTGGTGTGCAGTGTCTCAGAAAGAGGTCAATAGTTGCTGGTCAATTGAATTTTTATTTTCAATGCACATTTTCAAGAAGATTGAAATTGTATGTCACTACTTAACTTCTACCACATGACCTAGGTCATTATTAAGCTACCTTTATTATTCAAGATACTTCGCATTCAGAAAGTCATAAGTGTACATTCGCATAGTTGTAGAGATCTTTTAGATTAATTTTGATTCCTATAATTGAGCTACAATCAAAATTTTCAGCTACAACACGAAATAATTCCTGCAGACAAGTGATGTTTGACCTGATGACGTCATGCGATCGTAAATTTATTGTACAAAAATCGCCCTCTTTATGCATGTATACAGTTTGGTTTCTTTTTCAGAATAAAGTGATTTCTTTCGTCATCAAAGAAAAATTATTTAACTCTTGGGCTAAGAGAAGTGTTAAGGGAAACATGATGATATGAAAGGAATGTTCTGAAGGGAAATGGCCCTAACTAAAGAAAGAAAAACGCATCACTCCTCAATTGGCGCTATGAGATACATATACATATACATATAACAAATAACTGATGCATAGTTTTTCTTTTTTCAGAGAAGAACCTAGGCGAAACATGCACCGCGGGAAACAACGCGATGTGCGGCGTGGATTTCTCCGCGTGTAGCTCCCNATAATGTGTCATTGTCTTTATGTGTAACCTTCTGAAAATAAAGATTTTATTATTAATATTATTATTATTATGTGTGGCTTTCTGGGACGCATCATTCTTTACTGCAGTTACATACCCCCATCACCCTCAGCGGTAACCGCTGCCTTCGACTCACAAGTGAAATACTGTCAGATTTGAAAGAATTATCGCTTAGTAGTATTATGCCCTAGAAGGTTGGCATATAGTTTTCACACTGTCCGTCACTCCGTATTACCGCACTTGTTGATTTCTGCTCCATAACGCAACCAGTTTTCACCGGTTTTTCACCAAACTTTATGAAAATGTTTAGCATAAAATGAAGGCTAGTTAATTAACCAGCCAAATCTCATCGGGCAGCTGTTGCCCTTTAATTTTTGCCGTCCTTCGTCACACACTATACGGGGTATTAAATTGAAACCATAGAGTTAGGTTTATCTCATTGCTGAGATATGCAGTGCACACGAACTATAACTGTTGATTCCCTACTTTTAGAGATAATGCCATGTGTACTATTTTGCACTTAGATTTTGACCGGACAATATCTCAACAACTAATAGAGTAATCTATGGGATACCAAAGGGCTCTACACAGGCTAATCTGGGATGACAATTCGCAAACAAGCATTATGCCCAGTTTTCTCAGAACACGACACATAAATGCATGCAACAACTACGTCATTTAGAAGTGATCATGCTACCCAATCGTAGCTACCTCGCCTGTATATTTGTCGCGTTCTAAGAAAACTGGGCATAATGCATGTGCGTAAAGTGTCGTCACATATTAGCCTGTGCAGTTCGCACAGGCTAATCAGGGACGCCCATTTCCGCTTTTATAGAATTTTTCGTTTAAATGATGTCTCTGCTTAGCGAAAATCCAGTGAAGGCGGAAAGTGTCGTCCCGGATTAGCCTGTGCGGACTACACAGGCTAATCTGGGACGACACTTTACGCACATACATTATGCCCAGTTTTCTCAGAATACGACACATATATGCAAGACCGTATTTTATATTACCCGTTCGTAAGTAACACGTTTTGTCACAGAACCTTCAGCACTCTCTGACAACTTTTAGGGTCAAATTATATTATATGTACATTTCTAGTTACTTCAGAACAGAGGACGGTATAGACCGAGAGAAATCAATCATAGCTCTTAGATGTATGAAACTTGTAATTGTAACTTATTTTGGTCAATTGTGTTGTGTTCTGAGAAAACTGGGCATAATGTTTGTGCGTAAATTGTCATCCCAGATAAGCCTGTGCAGTCCGCACAGGCTAATCAGGGACGACAATTTCCGCTTTTATGGAAATTTTCGTTTAAATGATGTCTGTTCTTACCGAAAATCCAGTTCAGACGGAAAGTGTCGTTCCGGATAAGCCTGTGCGGACTGCACAAGCTAATATGGGACGACACTTTACGCACATTCATTATGCCCAGTTTTCTCAGAACACGACTCAATTAAGAATGCTAAGGACGTTTCTTTTGAAAGTTGGAAATAATAAACATTCAGCATCGCAATTACGTACATACGATTGTTAAAGGTTATGCACTACATAGTAGAGTAACAGTTTTAACCCATTTATGCCTAGTGGACTCTCCCATCCTTCTAAATTGAATCAATATATTTCCAAAATTAGAGATTTCTGGTTTATTTATTTCTATTTTTAGAATATTTCTCACAGAAGTTCCTGTTTAAGCAAACAGCGTAGACCCTGATGAGAAGCCGCATTATGCGGCGTTTTATCTGGGTCTACGCTGTTTGGCTTGGCCTTATTCTAGACGCTAGGCATGAATGGGTTAATACCAATTCATTATTCGCTGTATAAGAACTATATCTATTACAACGACACACACAATATAATGCACATAAGGAATTACATGTAAGACTGTCACAATGCGAGATTATTCGAGATTGTACCCAAACGTTTTGTAATTATATCGCATGAACAGATGTGCGCACTGTTAGGAATTTTCAAATCGTGTTAACATGAACGTGGCTTTATTTATGAAAGATTTATCTATTAAAATTATTGATTAAATACACTTTCCATGTAGATTGTAAAGAACATGTGTATTATGCATATATATATCTTAGATACGTAATGTGGCAGTTTGCATCCTATATGTGTCGTGTTCTGAGAAAACGGGGCATAATGCTTGTGCGTAAATTGTCATCCCAGATTAGCCTGTGCAGTCCGCAAAGGCAAATCAGGGACGACAATTTCCACTTTTATGGAATTTTTCGTTTAAATGATGTATCTTCTTAGCGACAATCCAGTTTGGGCGGAAAGTGTCGTCCCTGATTAGCCTGTGCGGACTGCACAGGCTAATCTGGGACGACACTTTACGCACATGTATTTTGCCCAGTTTTCTCAGAACGCGACACATATAAGTACTTCTTCCTGAGATGAATTATGATGTTCTGGAATGTGTTCAATATGTTGCTTAGCTCTGAAATCTTGTTGACAGGAATTTTATTTGGCTGAAACGCGAACTTATTTTTATTTCATCGTGCCTTAAACAGATATTATTCGATTGCTCTGGTGTTTCTTAACCATTGAGTAAATAAATCAAATAATTATTCTCCTTTATAACTTTTTGAATTTGAATAACGATGCTATGAGTTAATGCTTAATGTGTGTTAACACTTGTTCGTTTTGTGCTTAATTGTGAGCCAAGTATGAGGTTTGGGATCCCTTGAACTAGTTTTAATCAAAAATGCTTTGCATTGACCTTTCCAGGGCGGTAACCCCTGCTTTGATAATTATTGTATGTTAAATGTCGTATTGTGAGTTTTATTATCCCCCGCCATAGGCGGAGGGATATTGTTTTGGCGTTGTCCGTTCGTCCGTCCGTCCGGCACTTTTGTGTCCGGAGCCATATCTTGGAAGTGCTTTGGCGGATTTCATTGAAACTTGGTATGAGTATATATATATAGATAAGAGGATGATGCACGCCAAATGGTATTGCACACCATCTGTTAATAATGGAGTTATGGCCCTTTGTATATATTCTGTGTCAATGCAGCATGTGGGGGTATACGTCACTTCTGTGACAAAGCTCTGGTTCAGCGGGGGATAGCAATTCAACGAATTTGCTTGTTTTGCATTGTATTGTCAATTTGTCATTTGCTTTAAAAAAAAAAGACACGAATTTCTTTCCTGATAATATTTCTGGAGTTTTTCAATTTCTCTCTGTATACAATGTATAGCTGAATGTGTTTACAAAGTTTCATAACAATATGTTATGTCCTTTTTTAGTTATAGTTATGATAAACTTGTGGTATATTTGTAGTGACATCTACGTGACCTTTGTCCTCTGGTGTAAAAAGAGATTGTTCATGGTCCTGGTATTGCCTTTTTATAAGAATGCCAAGTTTCATCCAAGCATCTTCAGTACTGTTCGAGAAAGAGCATGAACATTTGTTTTAGACTGACTAACGTACATATAGACAGACGGACGATGGGCAGACAGACAAACATGACGGACGGAGGTTAATCCAATCCAGCATTAAATGAGTTTCATGCTTTGAAGTCTTAATACAAATTTTATTTCTTTCTATGTACACATCAAGCATTATGATAACAAAATACACTCTGGAGGATTGTTCATAAATATATAAACATATCAGGTCTAGATGATATGTCGATTGCATGTCGTTTACTTCATTTTAACCGGTTATTTTAACAACCCCTTTGTTGTTAATGTGCATTGACATAAACTTGAACATGTGCGCAAATCTTTTGAAGGTGAATGTTCGCGCTGCATATTATTTTCGCAATTAATGTAATTTAACCCAATTTAAGACAGATACGCCGAACAAAATAACATCTTTACAATACATTGAACAGCTGCATCGTGTTTACCCCTTTACCCCAACTAGTTGTGTTATTTCAACCGTGACAACATCGTGAGCGGATAAACACGTCTTAGTATAAATAACAGATGCGCAATAAAACATTGTATAACTCTAACACTAGTTGTTCAGACATGATTCTACTTGAACTCAGTGATTTTTTTGCTTTTAAAACAGAAATGGGAAAATCTTTTATGGGTAAACACATTTTAGACATTACAAATAATCAGGTTATTATACTAATTTACTGTTAAAGAATTGAAATGAAAAAACATAAGATACACTGTATATTTAATCATTATATATCATTCAATTTGTGGCAAGTTTTAATCGGTTGTATTTGGATTTGATATACTGAACTAAAAGTACACGTTTTCGTGTGCCGTCTATGTACAAAGAGTAAACAATGTTTTACAACATAACTTTATGACTTCCCGCCCAGTCGATATCAATGAAGACACGTTCGCTATCGATGATTTTAAACCAGATAAAAGATAAAACTACTACGTTTACCTAAACCTATGCGAGGTTTTCAAACCGACAGTTAACAGTGTTCATAAACTATCATAATCGGAACAAGGATGTCATAATGTCTCTAAAATTTAAGCAATATTAGAGAATATTATTTCCATTTTGAAGGAGTATATTAAAGAGAAGTGTTAAGTGTAACGTTATTTATTTCCGTACATTAATAAAATCGCCATTGACAAATGGATTGGTTACATTTGTGAACGTTAACAACGTTACCGTAAGTTCTCTATTTATATTCACTGGTGTCTGGAAATCTTAGTTAAAGTTTTCTAAGTATTACTAAGGTCCAGTATTTTGCCTTTTGCCAGTCGTATATCATAAATATAATAACATATATCGTACATATAATAACATATTTAGTACATATAATAACATATATCGTACATATAATGACATATATCATACATATAATAACATATATCATACATATAATAACATATATCTACTTGTTCGTATTCTACTATTATAACCATTAATTGACCCATCGAAAATCTGCTCTTATTCACGTTAACTAACTATTTAAGTGACTATAATTGTTCATTTATTTACATGGTCGTTATTTTTCTTAGATTTATCCCATGACGATGCAATGGCATTATCACACGAACCGTTGTTGCATGGCGAAGAAATCACACCGGGAACTAGTTCCGGTCTGGTATCCAATGACGTTAAATGTGACGTCACAAAAAATGTCACGTGGTACGATCTGCTGAAAGCGCAGAAGGTTTTAAGAGACTGCAACCAGGAGGAGACAGCGATAGAGGCTCTACGATGCATGGCACGAGTTCTGCAAGCACACAATGACGGTACAGGTACCGATGTCTCATTATGAGCCGCGTTCTGAGAAAACTGGGCTTAATGCATGTGCATAAATAGTTGTCCCATATTAGCTTATGCTGTCGGCACTGGCTTATCTGGGACGACACTTCCCACTTTTATATATGTCTCTTCTAAACGAAACGCCAGAGTAGGCGGAAAGTTTCGCCCCGGATTAGCATGTACTGCACAGGCTAATCTGATATCACACTTTACGCACATGCATTAAGCTCAATTTTCCCAGAACGAGGCTAATAATAGTGTACTAGAATATGTGAACTTATGTCGATGCATTTCATTTTCAAATTATACTAAATTAACCATATGTTTTTTTATACAACTACTGTGAACATTAGAAAAGAAGAAAAGAAAAAAAGAAGTCATTGCTGTTGTATCTTTGAAAGCAATATGTTGAACACATGGGAAGAATTTCTATGTATTTAATTAACGCCGGAATGATTGAAAGGTCTTATTGCGAGACTGTCGTACTTTAACGACATGTGGACATTGTCTTAATTTTAAAGCAGACTTTTGTAAATTTGTTATTTCACATTAAACAAGAAAAATCTTCCTTATTTATACGGCGTTGGTGTTGGTTTGTGTTTATCAGTTATATCATTAAGATCTAAGATTGTAGCTTGTTTATACCCAGTTCATAGTTGCATCACACCCACATCACAGACGGCGTGTATTCGCCAGTTTTTGGGACTTATTTCTCATTATACAATACCTTTGCTAATGTATATATATAGATAAAACACAGAAATATTATCTACAAATGAAACAAAAAACATGTAGGATAACCGGCTATAAGCGATTATCAATACATATTACAAATATGTATACGCGCGTTCTTCGAACAGCTATTGTACTCAAGTATGTACAGTGTGCATAAACAGCTATTGTACTCAAGTATACATGTACAGTATCATGAATCATTGCGATCACTCTTCATATAGCTCAATTGGTCGTTGTCGGCTTAGGTACTACTTAAAAGTACCCCGGGTACTCTTAAGTATACTAGTATGTACCCCGGGTGCGGAAAATACGCTTTAAGGCACCCTGCAATATCCGGGGTAAACACTTTTTAGTATATTTTCCGTACCCCGTACCTACATTGTAGTCTACTTAAGTGTACCCGGGGTACTTTAAAGTAGTACCTAAGCCGACAACGACCAATTGTCGGGTCAAGTTGATGAAATTATCCGTATTAAATCAATCATTCAATCATTAGCATGTCTTACATGTTTTTGTTATTCCTCTTTATTAAATCAATCAAATATGGTATATATCTTGTTATTGTTAAAACACATTTAATATCTATTATTTACATGCCATATGTGCGTGATAATTATTTCGGACGCCGAATATTTTCTTAAAAGATATTTATGGTCTACAGATTATACTAGTTTCGTCTAAGTAAACATATGCACACTCATAACGATAGCATTAACATGACGATCTACATTACTGACCACGCACTGACCATGAGTGCCAGATGAAATGTAAGGCACGTAAGGTAAACTGCCGGTCTATTGTTCGACCGCGCTCTGACCATGGTACCATGAACTTGAAATGTAAGGCATTTAAGGTAGTTAACCCTAAGTGACAGTGGTCTCGTTTTGTAATTCATCGGTGTTTATTGAGGGTTAATACACTAAGGTAGAAAGTATATTTTCAAACTTGAGTGAAAAACAATGCTTTTCACAACCCAGGGGTCAAATAATTTATCTCAAAATAGCAAACCGGTTTCAGGATTACATGTAATTAAAATTCAATAAAACCATTTAGGTTTGAAACACTTTTGTTTCTTACGGATACAATACTACTTAGAGGTCACTGAGAGGTCACGATAGCAGTGCTATTATGTAAAACACAATACCCTTAACGTGTTTGAAGGTCAATTATGAATATACTATTAATTTTTTGAAAAAGATTGTATCAATTTATGAAAGATAATACTTATATGATATAAGACATTCTAGTGTACAGAATGCAATATGGTAGTCATTATTAAATTTGATAAGCTTGATGTTAAGTATAAAGACCCCGGTGCTGACGATGTGCTTTATATAAAGGGACCTCCCCCCCTTTTAATTGAGGTCCTCTCCCGTACTCTATGTGCGGCGGGGTTACCTCCGGTTCCCCTTGTGGCGTGTTTTACCGCCTATTATGCCATTCTAGATAATATGTTTCATATGTTTTATCTACTTTATGGCTTTTTAAAATAAATGCCCTTTTTTAATCAATCATTGTCTTTGTTATTTCCTTCGTGGCATACGAGTCCGTCCGGTATAGGACCTTTTCTTTACCACTAAGGACAATACATAAAAAGGGACACAAACAAACTGTATTGGTTTCGAGAATTGAGTGTGAAATGTTTTATCCGTAGAGCCTTTTTATTGGAGGTAAAATTGTTACAAGCTTACATCGTTGCATAACGCAATTGTGCATCCCTATAATTTTCAAATAGCACATGCAGAATTGGAACCATGTTTAGGCTAAATTTTCAAATAGCCCATGCAAAATTAGAACCATGTTTAGGCTATACTTCACATAATAGATAGTCAATTAACTATATGTTAATGTAAATAAGTCAAATTTTGTAGACTGCATGTTTTCTATCTCGCGCAGTTTTGGTATCCATTTGAGCTTCGCTGTGGGAAAACGGACTTTAATGCATGTGCGTAAATTGTCGTCCCAGATTAGCCTGTGTTAGCCTGCATTAAACCCGCTTTTCACAGAAGTTTTTTTTTCATTCAGACCTACTGGCGGGACATTGTTTCAACATTTCATTATCGATGATAAAGATCGAAAAAGGCCAAAACCTAGGTTAGACTGATACAATTACATGTATGTCGAAAATGAAACGAAACTACATAAACTAAAGGCGTTTATGATTGAAAAGATAAACAGTAAATGACACTTCAAGTTTTGTTACCAGCACGATGTAGTAACGCTGTACGTTTGCGATTATGTGGTCAAATTTGTAGCCACTGATAAGCTCAAATGAGATATCATTTGAAAAGTTCAATGAGATATCAGCATGACTGTATAATAAATCAATGATGTGGTGTTATCTTGAAAACAGAAACATAAATTACGGTACACGATTTTATATTAGATAAAAGGAGGTTCATTAGATGTTTGTGAATCATCCAAACTCCAGCATATATGGCATACTGTAAAGTCTTTTATATTGGTCGTCATACAATTTCTTAGAAAAAAAGCACACATTTTTGTGGATACGTAAATTCGTTGATATATGATTTTGGAAAAAAAAATATTAGGATTTTGCGTCAGTCGATTTCCGATGTTTTAGTGTTAAAAGGACTGTAAACCACGAATGACGAAAAAAGAAAAGTTCTAAAATACTTTATTTTTTTACGATTATTAGTTTATATTGATTAAAATATCACGACTGGTATATTACATTACTTGAAAAAAAGTTCATATTTTCAGTATATTCGGTAATAAAATTTCTCGATGTGAAATCGAAAGTACACCGCAAAAATAGGTGACATAACGATATACACACTATAAATAACGCAAGTAGATTGATCATTTTATATATAAAATATATAAAATTCACTACGCATGCACAATTTGCATTCCTGGGTTTACCACGTGACGATGATGATCAATCTTCTTGCATTATTTATAGTTAACTGGTAGTTACCTGGTAGACATTCCCAGTAAAAATAAATAAATATAAAAATAAAGTAAAAAAAATAAATAAAAAAAAATCAAGTAATGTTATATACCAGTCGTGATATTTAAATCAATATAAACTAATAATTTAAAAAATACGGTATTTTAGAAATTTTCTTTTTTCGTCATTCGTGGTTTACAGTCCCTTTAAATTCGTAGATCGGTCAGCCCACGAATTCAACGAAATTTTATGTCCCACGAATAATAATGATTTTAGAATATACGACACACTTTATTTCGAATTAAAATTACCATATAGTAAATGTTATAAGTCTTCTTCTGCAGTTGTTGTTGCTGTTGGTCTTTGTTGAATGTCCTCATGTGCGTGAACAATTCTGTTACTCGTAATTTGCTGGTTTTGCTGATGCCCTGTTTTGCGAGTATTGTTTGTGATGTTGCTATTGCTTCTTAGGTGGACATGTATACGCTGATGTCCTGTGTTGCGAGTGTTGTTTGTGATGTTGCTATTGCTTCTTAGGTGGACATGTATACGCTGATGTCCTGTGTTGCGAGTGTTGTTTGTGATGTTGCTATTGCTTCTTAGGTGGACATGTAGACGCTGATGTCCTGTTTTGCGAGTGTTGTTTGTGATGTTGCTATTGCTTCTTAGGTGGACATGTAGACGCTGAAGTCCTGTGTTGCGAGTGTTGTTTGTGATGTTGCTATTGCTTCTTAGATGGACATGTAGACGCTGATTTCCTGTGTTGCGAGTGTTGTTTGTGATGTTGCTATTGCTTCTTAGGTTGACATGTAGACGCTGATGCCCTGTGTTGCGAGTGTTGTTTGTGATATTGCTATTGCTTCTTAGGCGGACATGTAGACGCTGATGTGGATTGGCAGCTCGTCACAGAGGTACTGGGCACACATCCGGACTGCCTGTCGCTTCAACAGGTGAAACATTTGAGTCTTGCACTGGGAAATCGGTCTTAATGTTTGTGCGTAAAGTGTAATCTCTGATTAGACTATGCAGTCCGCACAGTCTAATCAGGGAAGATACTTTCCACTGTTATGACATTTTTCATTTAAAGGAAGCTCTTTTAAACGAAGATCAAGTCAAGGCGGAAAGTGTCGTCTCCGATTAGCCGATGAGGACTGTACGGGCTAATCTGGGACGACACTTTACGCACATTCATTAAGCCCTGTTTTCCTAGAGCGTTGTAAATTTTCCATGGGAGTATCATTTGAATACCGGTATACACAAAATAGTATGTTGCATTTACTATTGTGTAGCATTATTCATGTTATAAACGTTGTTCATCGAGTGTTTACAATAATAATTTATGAAACGAATTATTTGTAAAAAGTGGTAACATAGCATACGCATGTCGTTCTTTACTATAAAAGTACTGGTCGGAGCTCTGACAGTAATAGTATCATCACCTCGTATATGAAGTTTCAAAGGAGCGGTTAACTTGAGTCTTGGGAATGATAAAAAATAGCCTCGTTCTGGAAAAACGAGGTTGAATGCATTTGCGTAAAGTGTCGACCCAGATTAACCTGTGCGGACTGTGACAATTTACGGACATGCATTAAGCCCCGTTTTCCCAGAGCGCGGCTTACTTTTTAAATTCTTCTTTCACAGCCGCGCATTTTTCTGTTCCTCTAATAAAGCATCATATAATATATCAATATTTGAAGGTTGGACTAAAAGTGCTATGTAGGAGGAAGGCGCAACCACCGTTGCATGAATATGAACATATCTACCGGTGAGTTCTCTTTTCTTAAAAGTTTGGCATAAAAGCTGTTCTTACAAGTGACTATATGGTTTGGTATGCCTTTCGAACGGTTTGAACCCCCCTTATAATTAGCATTAACCATTTTAAGGCGTAGAGCCCATCTTTAATCAGTTTTATGTTTATATTTGTTTTGCATGTGTTGTCGTTTATAGCAGAGGCAAATGGTCACATGTCTTAAATAAACGTCTAGCGGATGGTAAGAACAATTACTCTGTTAAAAATATATGTATGGTTCCTTTATTTCCTAAATTAAAATGAGTATATACGATCTTATGAATTAGAAAACAGGTACTATGTAAATAAACAGAAAACAAGAATACAAGTTCAAAAGAAGAACTATCAGTAAATAAACGAAATTCGAGTTTTATTTAATGGCAAACAATACTCGGCTGTATAGAAGAAATTCATTCATGCGCCAAACACATGTAGATTCTATACTGTTGGGAAATCCCATAAGTCAGTGCAGATTCGCTTCGTAACGAATCTAATTGAAATGAAAAAAATAAATATTGATGGTACCGTTTAAAGATTGTAAAATAGTTTGATATTACATTCCTCTTTTATATGTTTGTTTAATATTGCGGAAATAAACTGTTGACATTAAACTCGTTTGCACTCGTTTTAAACATGCGTTAACTATTTTCCATTTGTATCTTCTGTGAGTAAACAAGGCATATAGTTGTACATATAATGTTTTAGTACAGTAATTGGTTAACATGATAACAGGTAATACGCACATGAATGCATTTTGAAAGTTTATCAATAAAATACCTTATTAAACGAATGTTTCAAGATAATTGACGATAAGCTATAAGATATACACCACAGTTACGTTAGCTAAGGGAAAACAATCAGCGCGCCAATACATTGAATAAGTTCGTACCTTCTAAATTGTGTCACATAATAAATCACTGTCTCTCTGAATCAAATTGATAAACAACTCACGGTGCAAGGCGATGTGAACATGTTTCGAAGAATATCATGTTTAATGTATACCAATTTTCGAATATTAGAATAATATCAACCCGCCTCTGGGAAAACCAGGCTCAATTCATGTGCGTAAGATTTCGTCTCAGATTTGCCTCTGCAGTGCACACAGGCTAATCAGGGACGACACTTTCCGCTTTTTGATTTTTGTTCGTTCGAATGAAGTCTCCTTACAAGAAAACTCCAGTCTAGGCGGAAACAATAGTCCCAGATTAGCCTTTTCAGGTAATCAAGGGCGATACATTACCGGGTACGCAGATACATTATATGTATTTTTTACTGATTATATATAAGTGTGCGTCAATAACCTGTAATACACTATCTTTATCGTATTGCATGTTTCGTTAAAAACGAATACGATATACTTAATTTGTACTAGAAACTATTGTAAACACACGTTCTTTCGTTTTATTTTGTTGCGCCTTAATATAAACATCACTTCTGTTTCATTGGCAGGTTGCTGATTCAACAATTAACCGCGTTCAAGACTAATCCCTCTGTGCAAGAGTGCTGCCTGCAAATGCTCGCTCAACTGCTCACGTTTGGTAAGTGTATTCATTTCCGTTCTGAAACGTATTGTGTATCAATCTAGCATGTGTTCGTCGTTTACTAGCTTTACCACCTTTGTATATCGTACGAACTTACGCAAGAGAGTAAAATTAAGCGACACATTTAAAACTCTGTTTAAATCTCCAAAATTTTAAAATTAAAAGTTTACTTTTTACCAGTACAGAATCATACTGCACTATTTAATAGTATAGAAAAGTTGTATGTGCCCTTTCTAACTCCTTTATGAAAAGTACAAACACAGTCGAAACATGCGTAGTTAGATATTGGTATCGCATTCGCCCTGTTTATTCATCTAAAACCCCGCTCTCACGGCTCCCAAAAAGATGCACAACGCCGAGTTGCGCGCTGTGCAGTGGCCGCTGTTCAAAACGCTTTGAGTGCACCGTGTCATCTATCATTTTGAGCATGTTCAGAGACATAGTCGCGGCTTTTGCACGGCGCTCTGGAGAGCGTTGATGGAACGCCGTAGCAACGCTGTCGAGTCTTCTAGAGCTCATTGAGCGCGCCTTGGCCGTACAGTTAGGTCGCTGTACGAACGCTATATGTATGTTTAGCTCGTTCTCCTCAAGCCACAGTTAAATTAGACTAGTGTTCTCTTGAGGTTGGACTCTAGGGCTATGAGCTTACGTATTTTGTAACTTTGGCAAGTCAGCCTGTGGCTTAGCCTCAAAACTTGATTGCAGTGAGGTAGGTCCACCAGAGGTAGGCATCGGTAGTTGCCGCTGTAATTTTAGCGATACCAAAAATATATAGTTTCTTACTACAGATACATTTGGCAGTTTTCTTGACGACAACAATTACCATGGAAACGTATGGGCGATCGTAGCAGACGCTGTCCTTGACCTTAGCGAGTATCCCGGGGTCATGGACGCGGTCACCATATTGATAGAAAAGTCTGTCAATAACAAAGGTGAGACACGTGCGCAAGTTAGTACAGCGATGGCCCTTCAAGTTCGCCTGTTGACGTTGCCTTTATATTATGTATATGACCTACGAAAGAGGTTCGTTCTGGAGTGTTTTTGAGTATATTCTGGGAGAAAACAACAATATTCTTTCGTTTTAAAAATAAGGCCATTATTTTTTGTTTTTTTAGATACTACTTGCATAATTGTATAATTATTTGATTCTACGTCTTAAGACGCAATATGCTAATGCGCACTGGTTATCTCGAACAACTATATGAGTTAAACGAGCACGGTGTAATCGCTTCAGAATAAAATGCAAGTATGATTCCTGCCATTACAGGACGACTCAGAAGTATCCCGCATGCTTTCCTTCTGACTGAGATCGGCGACCACGTGATTGACCTGATTCTGTCTACGAAGTCCGGTAACTGTGTTCGTATTTTAAACTGGCTTCTTCACGGTCCACCAGACTCGTATGGTCAGGAACGAATCGGTAGGTTTCGCGCGCTTCTGTTCATCATATACCCCGGGTATTCAAATTTAGCCACGAATAGTGTCTCATTACATAAATTTCATTTTGCCAAGCTTAATTACATGCACATTTCTGAATGGATAATATGATAAAAGTGTGAGCATGTATGTGGTATCTGTTTGCATCACTTCAACAGTTTTAGTGTGTGTTTGTATGATATTGACTAAATACAAAGTTCAACTGTACATGTAATATGTTTGAGATCTCGTTCAATAATGTTTGTCCCGTATTCCACACGAGGACGATTACACAACGTTACATACTCATTTGTAGAGATCGTCAATTGCATGGTTGCCAATAACCTGCACGAGGCTCTTATGGACGTGTGCATGCAGGAGTCTACACGCCTCGCCATAGTGGCACCGGCCATGAGTCTCCTGCTCACAATGATTAGTGCTGATGGTACGAGGTCTAGTTCTGTTTCGGTATTCTTCCTCTCATGAGAGGCTTGTTTGAGGGAAAGTAGGCTTAATGCATGTGCGTAAAGTGTCGTCCCAGACTTGCCTATGCAGTTCGCACACGCTGAAACGGGACGAAACTGTCCGCCTAAACTGGATATAAGTCTAGAAGATTCATCCTTTAAACGAAAAATTGCATTAAAGGGGAAGGTGTCGTCCCATATAAGCCTGTGAGAACTTCACAGGCTAATGCGAGACGACACTGTACGCACATACATTAAGCCCTGTTTTTAAATAATGAGGCTCTCATGATGACTACGGTGTTTTAAGTATTTTACTCGACATTCACCACATGGTATCTAAAGGAACTGATTAATATTTCTAATTACCATTGTTTACCAATTGTAAACAGGGTTTAGAACCGAAATTCTGTGGAAAAAAGCACGGACAGAACCAAACAAATTTTGAGTGTATTCTTTTGAACGCCAAACGGGATAAATAATGAACTACAACACAATTAATATGGTTTATGCATCGCACGAGTAGCTCATATTTGATCCATGAGACTCGTTGCATTATTTGCAATACACGTGTTTATGAGACGCAAAAGACAACTTGTTGGTTTGAAAATGTTGTGGTTTAGTTGATTTAGTATTAAGTGGGTTCAATATCTACTTTTAAATAGTAGCGAAAGAAGGTCATTTTACAAATTGCATTTATTGTGGTAAGATATTGAACTCTATTTAAATAGGCTGAAAGTGTCTTTTGATATTAAATCTACATATTTAAACACAATTATTGATTATCCTTCTGAAATGGTCACAGACTGCCTTTGAGCCGCGTCATTCGAAAATGGGTATTGTGTAATATGCGACCAGCGTAGCTCCAGACCAGCCTGCGCATTAGCTAAGTCTGGTCAGGACATACTCTGTCTGCTAACTAGACTAAGGACCATTGCTTGAATTTATAGCGGGTAGGGTAGAATCTGACCTGACTGCGAGAATACGCAGGCTGGTCTGGAGCTATGCTGGCTGCATATTGCATAAGACCCACGTTCGCATGACGCTTCTCGTGTATGCCTTTAATGAATTATCTTCTTAAGATGATCATCATATGACACGTCACACAGTAGAAATTAACATGTTGATATTAACCATATCAAATTAGCATATGCATACACAGGCATGTTTGCAAATATAGACGCGACAATTAATAATAATTGAAGGGGTGTGAGTATACGGTGCGTAGTGGTATAGAGAGGACAAACTTCGTTCTATTGGTAAACTGATGACGATGTTTTGCTTATTTTGATTTAGTTATAAAAACGATTTTTTTTGTGACGGAACAGCTTTTAATTTATTAAATATTTTATTGCTATATTATGATGGAGTAATAGGACTGAGGTAATATCAAATGTCACATGCGGGAGGTAGTGTGAATATATTTGACAACACATCTTTAGATTAAATAGGTTTAGATAAAAAAAAGTAGTTCAAAATTAATAACTTGTCGATTTTACTTTTTTTTAGATCACCTTCGTTTGCCATAAATACATGTAATTCACTTGAGTAACATTATCGGGGTCTATGTATTATTTGTTCAGATAAAATAGGGTCAAAGATGACGTCAGAGAGTTTTATTCACGAGGGTCTCCTCGCTGTGATGGACGTACTGCGCATGTCCGACCCGGTGCAAACATCCGGTCTGAAGATAGTGGAGAAATTAAGTACGTTCTTCTTTAACACTGTATAACAACGCCGTAAATTATTTCGCTAGTTGTGTGCTCTAGTGTCTATGACTAAATTCAAATAAACTTAATTTGAAATCGAACATATACAAATGAACTCGTATTTGAAATTCGTCTGATAAATAACATCTTATTTTCTATAACTTCCCGACATTGAATTAATGATTGCCGACAAATTTAACGCTTACATTATTTTCGGGGGGGGGGAACAATAGTACATCTTGATACGATCATGACATACACACTGACTGTTCCAAAATAAGTTCATTGCTTCCAAATTTCGGAACTTCAGAAAACTAAATACCGTTAAATCATAATTTGTTCGTGTGACATTAATTTGCGATGATTTTGTGTGTCGACCGATTCACGAATTTAACAAAAATGACCGGCGCAAATTTCCTCTTTTTTTTTCTCCAAAATCTTTAATCCACAAATTTAAGTGTCAATGAAACAGTCGTTTTAAGAAAACTCACGAAATTCCCTTCCAATTAATAAAAAACATTTTACAGTTATTGGGAAACAAATTGTTTTGATTACGACAACGAACGACATAAGCTGTTTGTAACCCTTTTCAAAACCATTGAAGTCCCTCTGCTTTCCAGTCCCCAGCATCCTGGATGCAGACACCGACCAGGCCGACGAGACCGCCCACTTCATCGTGAAGAGCGTCTACACGGCGATGTACATTCACCTGGAGCACGTGGCCGTCCAGGTAGAGTACAATTGAGTCGCGCTCTGGGAAAATGAGGTTTAATACATTTGCGTAAAGTGTCGTTCCAGATTAACTTGTGCATTTCGCACAGGCTAATCAGGGAAGACACTCTACACCTTCACTGGATTTTTGCTAAGAAGAGACTTCCTTTTTTACGAAAAATCCGTTAAAGCGGAAAGTTTCGTCCCTGATAAGCCTACACGGACCAATTTGGCTAATTTGGGACGACACTTGACGTACATGCATTAAACGCCCCTTTCACAGAGAGCGGCTCAATAGTTTGTAAGCATGATGTTAGGTGCCCTTTTACAATTTAGATCCCGAATGATTTACACTGACCGTTTAAAGGAGCTGGCCCTAGTGAAACCCATTTTAACGCGACCTACATACATAACATCGTCACAATCAGTGTGATGAGAAAAAATAGCCCACTAAATACTGTTAAAATGGCATTATTATCGTGAACAAGGGCATGGACATCTGAAGCGGCCTTTTATGCGAATAGTGGTCACAAAAATCCGCTTTTCTTTAGCGATCTCAAATATGTAAAACTGTATTTAGAAGCACATTTTTTATTTGTACATGAATACAATTTGATAAAACACATTTCGTAACTGCTTAAGCACGCTACTTTATTTAACGGAGTAATCTTGCAAGACAGTCGTATTCTCTGCACAATATGTTTCGGATTTTGACCTTAGTAGCCTTATTTTAACCCTTTGAGCGCTGAAACCGGATTTTGAAGGCCTTTGCAAACAGTTTGGATCCAGATGAGACGCCACAGAACGTGGCGTCTCATCAGGATCCAAACTGTTTGCTATTATCATAGTATTCTTTGAAAAAATTTGAAGAAAATGCTAATTTAACAAATTCTGCAGACGACATTTAAGCAGACGACAAATTTCCCAGCATGCAAAAGGTTAAACATGAACGTCAGTTGCATCATCAAATCTTATCAACACCACACATATTTGTCTACAGATGACAAGTGAATAAAATTGTCATCGTCATCTCCTTGGAATAGGCAATTCAATTATTTGGGGATTAAATCCGTTTTTATGAAGCTGCAAGCCTCCCAATTGACCCAGAGTTATTAAAAACGTTTATTTTGTAACGGAAATGAAGAATAAGCATTATCCAAAACTGTTTTTAATCAAAACATTTATCGTGTGCTTTACAAGTATTATGTTAAACTTTCATCTTAAACCACTCACAATACTGTCTGTTTATATAATGCTGAGACATAATCAATACGATAAACCGCACCATGTCACGTTGTGCACGAATAAACTGCAAGTTTGTCTTAAATTTAATGGCATGTCTCACATTTATTACTTACTAATTTCACATTTTTACACTCAAAAGCCTTGACGCACGCATGCGATAATTTGGTTGATTCGGGTCTACATGACAATAAAATGGTTATGCAAATTTACAAGCGTGCTGCATCATAAAGATATTATCAATGCTGGATTGTATTTCACGTTTAATTCAAAATAAAGTGTGCATTATTAAAATATATGTGACATTTGGAAGACATTGTGTTTAATGTTTAAACAAGGTTAAGAACTCGTGTCATATTTATTGTTCATGGGCAATGGAACATCAAATATGTTTCGATTAAATGCCTTCCACAAAGAGTGTCTGCTTGTTCGCTTGTTTATTTGTGTGCTTGAATAATAATTACTTGAATATATTTGTTGATATTGATAGATTAATTAAGCCTCGTTCTGAAAGAACTTTGTTTAATGCACGCGCGTACCTTTAATCCTAGACTAGCCTGTTCAGTCTGCACATGCTATTCAGGGACGACACTTTCCGCTTTTATGGTATTTTCCGTTTAAATAAAGTATCTTCTTCAAAAAGGCCAGTTAATGCAGCCATTGTCATCCCTCATTAGCATGTTCGGACGGCACAGGTTAATCTGGGACGACACGTTACGCACATGTATTAAGCCCAATTTTCCCACAACGCGCCTCCATGATCAAATGCTTGCCTCTTGTCAGGTGGCAGGATGTCGGACGCTGTCCATATTGCTGCAGTACTACCCCCAGGCACACATGTGGATAGGCGACAACTCCGACCAGAAACAGTAAGGCCACTTGCTTGCTGCCAGTTTGTTTAAACTTGATCATTATAACTCAATATCTGAATCAAGGTAGTGACCACAATCAGCTTGGCCAAAATGATTGATGTTTTTTTTGCTCTTGAATTATCATAAAAAGTCAATATCTAAATCTATTTGATTACCAGAAACAGTAAGGTGAAGTGCGTGTAACCAGATCAGCGACCAGAGAAAATGACTTTGGTAGTGGCCAGAGAACATTCTCCAACGCTCTGGTAAACAACACAGGCCATAGCCAAGAACTGATAGTGTGAAGTACAAAACTGACAGGAAATTAATTGATTCCAAACAAAGGTCCCTTAAACCTATGCACAAGGTCCACCGACTGACATTTCAAACCAAGAACTCCAGAAAAGTGGCAGTAATGCACTGCCCTGCTGAGGCGTAAATCATATACTCGCTTTAATAAGTAGTGTTAATGTATTATGGCAATCACTGGACAGTTTCAGACGGTTTCCATCTTCTCTAGGGAGCCTGTGCACAATCTTGTGATGGGCGCCATGTTGTCATTTCCCAAGGACGCCGAGATGTTCGTGACGGCGTGTGAAGCGGTATTCTGGATTGCAGCAGATAACAGTAATCAATGCGTAACATATAACATTGTGCTTCATTTGATGTTATTTTTGCTGATGAGTTAACATAACTAATCGTTAGACTGATCTAATTCATTACTTCCGCAAACAATTGACAGGCACATATTAAGTCAACATATGTGTTGCATGATCATGTGTGTTATTCAACGCGTAAATTCGTGGTTTTCTGATTAACTAAAAAACAGAGCAATTGTCGGCGGTCATTGTCCTATGGGTTTGTGTTAAATTCGTGGACTGGTCGCCACACAAAATGAACGAAAATTAATGTCTAATAAAAAAGATTACAGTAATAGGGTTTTTGGTTATATTGAAATAACAACATGAGGTATTATCAAGAATAAAACGTATCATATAGTACTATCTTGACCACAGACCGGCTGTGTGCCTCATTGATGGACAAGAACCTTCACATCGCGATCATCGAGGGACTGAAACGACACCAGAACTCACCCAGAGCCGTGGAGACAGGCTGCAGAGCGCTTAGAGGACTGTGCATTTTCCTGTGAGTTCAGAATCAGTTTTACTTACGTATCAGCCTTGCTCGGGGAAAATGAGGCTTAATTCGTGTGCGTAAAGTGTCATCACATATCAGCTAATCAGGCTGAACCCTGTAAGACTTTCAGCGAAGTATAATTTTGGTAAACGTCTATGCAAATACAACACCTTTCAGTCAAACGATCAAATTCTGCATAGAGATTTGATACCCACGCAAGTATTGTCGTTAGGCCAGAGGACTGTAGACATATACGTTAGTACCAATACTCGTTGTTTTGTTTCTTGTAAGTCTGGAGCACAAGCAGACGGTGGTAGGTGACGGCGTGTTTGACGTCTTGGTGAGGCTGCAGAGACGCTACGAGACGGACAAGAACGTGCAGATAGAGGTCCTTAGTGCCATCGCCTGCATGGCTGACGTCGGTAAGCAAATCTGTATGAATAAAAGGTTTAATACTTCCCTTTGTGTAGTATCTGAATGTATCTGGATTGAGAAACGAATGTCAATGTGTGAGTGGATTACGATGGATATTAATGTCTTTAACGCCTACGATAGTTTGGTATTTAACAAATGTTAACATTGGGAATAATTATTCGTTGGGATCTTCAATTCGTGGACCAGTCAACCCACGAAATCAACACAAATTGATGTCCAACGAATAATAGATTATATGCTGATGCCATTTGCACACATATTTTATATGAAGGACATATCTATGTTCACGCAGATGCTGTACGCTACCAGTGCTTAGTGGAGGACATTCATAGTCGTATCATTGCCTGCATGGTGCGTTTTTCTGATGAAGTCATGATCCAGGAGGCCGGGCTAGAGGCGTTCGCCGTCCTAGCTGGAGCAGGTAAGCGTTATCCCTCTTGGCGGGAACAGGTAATGCTTCATGTACCTGAGAGTCATAGTTTTCACCACACGTGGTCATGTAGATATTTTTGCGGAAAGTTTAGTATTCATTGATTGATTTTGAATTATCTTGTACTTGAAAATACAATACTCAATACTGCCGTTTGTGTTAATGCGATATCAAGCCTAATCGCACATCTTATGTTGCACTCGATTCTGTTCCAGCGGGCGGTACAGACGCTCTTCTTAAATCACGTGCTCTAGAAGTGACGCTTGAAGCATTAGAAAGCAATAGGGTCAACATAGGTACGTGGGTTATTTTTTTATTAATGTATTACAATATACATACTTGAAATTCTGTTCCATGGCATGCTTCCATTAAGTTACAAAGGCGTCACTTATTGTGTACATCATTCCCTGTAGTAACATAATAAGTGTTTTAATCTATAATATGATTGCTTTAAGAATATATTCGTACATTAGCGTGTCTATTATTTGTGAAAAAATACGTTTGTTTTTAATTTGTTTTATGAACAAAGTGTGAGGTTTTGCTACCCTTTGGCTTGTTCACAAGTACACGCTGCACTGCATTGGCCGTAACAAGGAAGTGACCAGTTGTGTGCTTTTATTTTGTTTTGGTAATTACTGCAGTTTTACTTTTTTCGTTAATATTTGAGCATCTTTCTGAGAAAACCTGGTTAAATGCATGTGCTTTAAGTGTCGTCCCTTATTAGCATGTGCAGTCCGCACTTGCATTAAACCCCGTTTTCCCATATCGAGGCTCATTTTTACACGTCTACGTTATTTCCAGTGCTAGTCAAGAAGGGCCTGATTGTCCTTCAGCTGTTGGCGTATCCCAACATGACCGACACGGATGTCGTGCGGGAAAGGGTTGTCAAGGTCGTCTGTGACGCCATACAAACGTACAAGAATGTGAAGAGTCTTCTAAAGGAGGTGATATTCAGCCTCGTTCTGGGAAAACTGGACTTAATACATATGTGTAAAGTGTCGTCCCAGATTAGCATATGCAGTCCGCACAGGCTAATCAGGGACGACACTTCCCTCCTAGACTGGATGTTCGTTTAGAAGAGACTTCATTGAAACGAAAATGTCCATACAAAATAAAGTTTCGTCCCTGATAAGCCTGTAATGAATGCACGTGCTAATCTGTGACGACACTTTAAGAACATGCATTAAGCCCAGGTGTCACAGAACGTGACTCTTTAACATAGCGATATCCACATGTTCATACATTATCTACTTATCAATTCATTTGCCGTTGTGATCCGAACGTTAATAGTGGTGGTCCATAAATGTAAGGCTTTGGTTAAGCTTTGTTGTTGATTCCCTCAAATCTAATGAGCACAAAATATGTAATTATATATAAAAAAATATTTTTGTTTTGTTTTAATTGTTTGGAATAGCCCCAGATTATGCACTGTATTATTCGATATTTCTTCAACAGGCCTGTGTAGCCATTCAACTACTTGCCGAGTCTAACATGGCTATTTCTAAGATGTTTATAGAACAAGATTGTCATCAACATCTGTTTCAACTTCTTGAAAACGATATGGAAGTCGGTATGTTATACTACAAACATACGAGTCTCGCTCTGAGAAAACATAGCGTAATGCATATGCAAAAAGTGTTGTCCCATATTAGACCTTGAAGTCCACACAGGCTAATCAGGGACGACACTTTGCGCCTTAAGTGGATTTTCGCTAAGAATATACTTCATTTAAACGAAAAATACCATTCAAGCGGAAAGTGTCGTCTCTGATTTGCTTTTGCGGACTGCACATGCTTATCTGGGACGACACTTTACGCACATGCATTAAGTCATGTATTTGCAGACCGCGACTCATAGGAAAACACATTATACATATACAAGTTTACGTTACATTGCATATTAGTGTTACCTATATTAAAACAGTGTTTTAACATAACTGGAAACGAATAACACAAGTATTATTACCTAAACATCTCGATATATTCGGCATTTTCTTTAATGATTCCATAAAACTGAAAGAAAAATCCAGAGGTGTGTGGACTTAACCTAAATATAAGATTTATTTCTGTTTCTGGCAAGTTTTGCTTCTCACCAAATTCGTGTGCACATTCGTTATTATAAACTGTTGAGGAACATCCAATAAAAATACAAGGTGGATATTTTGGGTAAACCTACAAAACGTACCTCCAACTGTTATTTAATTTATGAAGTTGCATGGATTTGACAATTAAAATATGAGTCGCGTTCTGAGAAAACTGGACAAAATGCATGTGCGTAAAGGGTCATCAGTCCGCACAGGCTAATCCGGGACGACACTTTCCGCCTAAACTGGATTTTCGCTAAGAAGAGCCATCATTTAAACGAAAAATTCCATAAAAGCGGAAATTGTCGTCCCTGGTTATCCTGTGCGAACTGCACAGGCTAATCTGGGATGACAATTTACGCACAAGCATTGTGCCCAGTTTTTTTCAGAACACGACACATATAACTCCAGTATTGTAACTTGACAAGCGTTATAAACAACTTAACATGCCACAAGACGGACGATTTAAATATATTTAATACAAAAACGTAAAACCAAGTGAAGCTGCTCCAATCAGACATTACAATAACACAAAGTCATACGGTTACTGTCAACAGATTTACAGGTCCTGGCCGGGGAATGTCTTTACGTCCTTAGCCAAGAACATAACCTCAAGTCAACCATGCTTCTGTCGGCATGTCGCCTCGGCACTCTACCGGTATGACATCTTTATGGAAATATGTATATCAATACACTTTCGCTTTGAAGTTTTTCGGGAAGTTTTTTTATATCATGCTATAAATATGGATTTATTAATATGTAACACACTCATATAAACTTAAGTCGTTTACTGGCTATTGGTTTTAAATATAACGATTGTGAAATAGTCAATTGGTGTACCCCCATGATCTTTCTAATAACACCAGCTACTGATCCAATCAACTAACGTTTAGCGATCTTTCTTTCAAGTTAAATTATAATCATATGTTGTATATGCATCAACACAAACTAAAACACCACCAAAATACAGCAACAAATACCCTCTTCTTAAATATTTGCGTTCATTTTAGGCCACGGAGTGTCTAATAGACCTGGGCGCCAACGTTAACCATGGCAACAAAACTGGGACGCCGCTGTATCTCGCCGTTCAGAATAAGCATCTGGACATTGTCAGGGTCCTTCTGCGTCAGGTATACACGATAATTATGCCTCACGTGAATTTGTAACCCATCATTACACATGCAACAATTAAGCAAAGCATAAAATTGTTTCCCATTACATATAGAAAAAGAAAAAGTTGAGTAAAAAATCAGAGAAATTCTCTTTGTACAATACAGGACAATACATGAAACAAAACACAAATCATAAACATTATTAATGCTTCGACTTAAAAAAAAGTACGCATTACTTTGCCTCAGAGAATATTCCATTTGCAGGGAATCCACGACTGGCACTTGCCACTGGAATGTAGTTTGAAGCAGGAATCCCACGTGATAAGTGGCTGTATACTGCAACAGTATGGCTATGACAGAAGCAGTAAGTGAGGACGTTATTTTCGCACTAAACTGGCCCTTTGAAATGCTATTTTATTTGCCTTGCATTTAATTGATCATAGTGATAATAAGGTGAAAAGGTGTATATATGTATAGGTATATATTTGCATAACACTTAACTTAAATATTGTGAAAAGCAAACAGTGTGTGTACAAAACAATTGAATGTATGTTATTGCACTTATTTCTGAGAAATAGCTTGTGCTTAAACACAAGTTCGACACAACTCAATTAAGAATTGCCGACTTAAACACAAGCGGCAGAAAAGCTAGACTGGTTATTCAAAGAACGAGTCTGAATAACGAATAATGTGTGCAAAACTTAAACCGGACCGGAAATAAAAACTGCTAAAGTATGTGCTCGTAAAAATATTATTTTAGAATACGCACCATGAATTAATAAAAAAAAAATCGGAAGCAAAGTTGACAGACGAAAAAATATATATGATTTTTTTTTTTTTTTATCTGGATGTTTGAATATTTAAGACTGTCGCTTCCGTAAATAAAATATAAATAAACTCTGGCCTTAAGCGTTTTGCACAATTATCAGGCTTCAATGCAGTATTATTTTCCTTATTGGACTGCACTGTAGATTATGTAACCCACTTAACAGTTGATAAGTAACATATTTTTGATATTCTTATGATTTGAAATACTTAAATCTTTAGAAGTTGAGTGGTTTGTTGTTGACGATGATTTAAGTTTTTTTTAAACAATAAAATGTGTAAGTAAAAGGTATAATGAAGATTACATAAAATTATGTACGTGATCTTGCTCTATTATTACAACATCTGTTTACTCGTTCTAGATGGATACGTAAGTTGGAGCGGATTGGGTCTACAACGTATTTACAAGATATGGATTGAGACAACATTAAATGAGAACCTGCCATGCTTCGACTCAGGTCAGAAGCTTTTTTTTCAATTATTCACCAATTGAAAGTATGAAGTCAATTAGCTATAAACAGAATTTATACATATTCTTTTACTAAGATGCAGTTCGAGGTATTTCATTTAAATCCACTTGCGTTTTGACTGGTTCATACGAATAAAAACAAAGTGATACTCATCTTGCATAACAATAAAAAGCCATCTATTAGAGATTTTTTTATTATTGTATGTACATCTATATGTTTGTTAATTAATTTGTTATTTGATAAATGTTGCTCATTTTGAATTCTTTGGAATAAGTAACGTATTAATTGAGCATCTCTCTGTGAAAACACTTAACACTTTTATGGATTTTTTTATTTAAAGGAATTTCTTAACGAAAATCTTGTTCAGGCGGAAAGTGTCGTCCCTGTGTATACCGAGCGGACTGCAAAGGCTATTCGGGGACGACATTTTACGCTCATGTATTGAGCCCAGTTTTCCGAAAGCGAGACTCGTTTGTAAAACAATCCAGGTATTGGCAAAGTGTACATAGAAAAGATACGGTCGGGAGAAGAGCGTCGTCAGAAGAGGAAACTGGAGTATTCCAAATCGGACTCCCAGCTGCGTTCGCCCCACGTGAGATTGCGTCAGAAGATAGTGTGCGAAACCAAGAACGACGTCACAAAGATTCAAACTCAAACGGTTCGTGCACCACGATCCTCAGTAGGTAAGTTTTCCTTCACCAATTCTATTTGACTATTATTATAGTTTTGGTGATTGTATGACAACAGTTACATGTTATTGAAATGCGTCTTGCCGTTCATAATCCGGTACCTGTGAATTCTGATTCAGTTATACCACCGACTTCGTCGTTGTTCCCATTCCACAATCTGATAAAACCTCGCACACAGAGCTTCCACAGCAATCTTTCCCCGAAAGAAAGTCCCTTGGTTGTAAGACGGGAAACATCGGACCCTCAACGCATTCCGCCCATTGGCCCAAGACCGTCATCTTTGTCAATTATAATTGGGTCACCAAATGGTAAGTGATTTTTGTGTTTTTAAAAGAAAAAATAATAAATAACATAATGTATTTCGTTCGTAAAGTGCATTTTAATGCTTAGTGAATGTCTTATGCGTAATTTAGACAAGGATGCCCTAGTTTTGTGATGACGTCATTTAAATGTCGTTATGCTTGATTTAGACAAGGTTTTAAACATGTATGTCCCAGTATTTGTGATGACGTCATGTTAATGCCGTATGCTTGATTTAGACAAGGATTTAGACAAGGATGCCCTAGTTTTGTGAATACGTCATTTAAATGTCGTATGCTTGATTTAGACAAGGATTTAGACAAGTTTGTTCCAGTATTTGTGATGACGTCATGTTAATGCCGTATGCTTGATTTAGACAAGGATTTAGACAAGGATGCCCTCGTTTTGTGATGACGTCATTTTAATGTCGTTATGCTTGCTTAAGACAAGGTTTTAGACAAGTATGTCCCAGTATTTGTGATGAACTCATGTTAATGTCGTATGCTTGAATTAGACAAGGATTTAGACATTGATGTCCCAGGGTTTGGAATTACGTCATTTAAATGTCGTATGCTTGATTAAGACAAGGATTTGGAACAAGGATGCACCTAATGACGTCATTTAAATGTTGTTTGCATGATTTAGACGAGGATTTAGACAAGGATGACCCAATGTTTGTAAGACGTCATTTTAATTCCGTATGCTTGATTTAGAATAGGATTCAGACACAGATACCCCCATTTTTGTAATGACGTCATTTTAATATTGTATGATGGATTTAGACAAGGCTTCAGACAATGATGTCCCAGTTTTTGTGATCACGTCATAAAATTGTCGTATACTTGATTTATACAATGGTATAGACAAGGATGCCCCAGTGTTTGTGATGACTCCAACGGAAGAGGAGGAATGGAAGGAGCTGACAATAAGTGGAATAAACTTCCCCTACCACGAGCGTGATCCCAGATTACAGCCCTCACCTTCACCCCTAAGAAGGAACTCATCTGGTGAGAACATTTTATCAATGTTGCGTGTTCTATCTATATCAACGTATCTTCAGAATCGTGGAATCAACTTCTTTCTGTAAAGCAATAATGCAAAAGACATCTTAAACTTTCGACTGACCGTCCCCGATGAAAAAGTAATTGAACTCATTGAAGTCACAGTTGAAGAGCAAAAAATCTTTGAATGAACCACGCTCTGGAAAACGGGGATTGATGTATGTGCGCACAGGCTAATCATGGAGGACACTTTCCGTATAACTGCATTTTCGCTAAGAAGAGACTTCTTTAAACGAAAACGAAAAGAGGAAAGTATCGTTTCTGATTGGCCAGTGACGACTTCACAGTCTTATCTGGGACGACGCTTTACCCACAATCATTGAGCCCCGTTTTCCCAGAACGAGGCTCGCTTGTTTTGTTATATCTAATTTAATTCACAGTCCTCTTAAATACTCGCTAATTAGCGGTCTTATAGGTATTAACTTTTGTAGATATAGTCGATTAAATATAAGCATTTATCCTGTCACATGCCTTTAAATCAGCCTGATAACCAGGTAACCTAATAATCCAAAAGTTATTAGGCTAGTTGACCACGTGACCTCGAATATCCGTCAGTTGCTCTCCGGTGACGTACTACTTTTTATTGTTTTTGGCCTGTCTGTTTGTCATTCTGTCCGTCTGTCCAAAACTTTAATAAATATTAAAGTTTTGTCATAACTTTTCCAATATTGAAGATAGCAACTTCATATTTTGCATGCATGTGTATTTCGTAGAGCTGCACATATTGAGTGGTGAATGGTCAAGGTCAAGGTCATCCTTCAAGGTCAAAGGTAAAAAAAAATCAAAGCGGGGGCATTGTGTTTCTGATAAACACATCTCTTGTTTTCTATTAATAAAATACCAAATAAATGTAAAGTGTAAAGTATAATATAATATAATATAATATAATATAATATAATATAATATAATATAATATAATATAATATAATATAATATAATATAATATAATATAATATAATATAATATAATATAATATAATATAATATAATATAATATAATATAATATAATATAATATAATATAATATAATATAATATAATATAATATAATATAATATAATATAATATAATATAATATAATATAATATAATATAATATAATATAATATAATATAATATAATATAATATAATATAATATAATATAATATAATATAATATAATATAATATAATATAATATAATATAATATAATATAATATAATATAATATAATATAATATAATATAATATAATATAATATAATATAATATAATATAATATAATATAATATAATATAATATAATATAATATAATATAATATAATATAATATAATATAATATAATATAATATAATATAATATAATATAATATAATATAATATAATATAATATCATTTAGTGNGAAACAAGTCAGATTAAAGCAAAGGACTGAACCTTGGATGGACTCAGATATTTTGCAGGCTATAAATGAAAGAGATAGAGCTTTCCACAAATATAAAGTTGACAAGTCTGAAATAAGTTATAACACTTTTAAGAAATTGAGAAATTCTGTTCAAAGTCTTGTTCTTAGTGCTAAGAAAAATTATTACAAAAGTACCCTAGAAGAAAACAAAAATAATTCTAATTCTCTATGGAAAATACTTAAATCCCTTGGCTTGCCTTCAAAGAAAGGTTCTTCTACTCCTAATGCAAATATATGCTTAAAAATAAATGACAGTATTTGTTTTGAAAAGAAATGTATTGCTGAGACATTTAACAGCTACTACACAACAGTTGCTTCTGAACTTGTTAAGAAACTTCCAAAAAAGGTATACACATATGGTTGTAGTTTTATTTATTCATTTTACAGTAGTAAAGGGGTTCATCCTAATAGTTATTCATTTTCACTTGTAACTGAGAGTACAGTCTTGAAATACTTAAATTCACTTAGTATTAAAAAGGCCACTGGGTTGGATGGTATACCTTCTAGGTTTGTAAAGGATGGGTCTTCTATAATTGCTGCCCCCCTTGCTCATGTCATTAACTTGTCACTTATACAAGGGGTCGTTCCTGATGATCTTAAGTCTGCAAGAGTTGTCCCTCTTTTTAAGAAGAATGATAAGCTTTGTGTTGGTAATTACAGACCTGTCTCTATTTTAAATATCATTTCAAAGATACTTGAACGTGTTGTTTATGACCAAGTTGAAAAGTATTTTCAAGATCATGACTTATTGTATAAATATCAGTCTGGGTTTAGGAGAGGTTATTCCACCGACACATGTCTTATTCACTTATCTGACTTCATTAGAGGTGAAAATGATAAAGGTAATGTTGTAGGCATGGTTCTTTTAGACTTACAGAAGGCTTTTGATACCGTGGACCACTCGATACTTTTAATGAAACTCCGTGCTTCTGGTCTGGGAGATGATATAACAATGTGGTTACAGTCATATTTGTCTGACAGGAAACAGCTTGTTGATGTGTCTGGCACCTTTTCGTCGTCAGAAAACATTTCCTGTGGTGTCCCCCAGGGCTCCATTCTTGGTCCCTTGTTATTTTTAATCTACGTAAATGATATGTCAGCTGTTGTTAAACATAAATTACTCTTGTATGCTGATGATTCTGCCATTTTAGTTTCGGATAAAAGTATATCTACGGTTGAGAAGATGCTTAGTGATGATTTAAAGCAAGTCAGTGAATGGTTAATTGACAACAAACTGTCATTGCACCTAGGTAAGACCGAATCAATTCTGTTTGGTTCACGGCAGAAACTCAGGTCACAATCCTCTTTAAATATTTCATGTGATGGAACACCCATTTCATCTACATCATCAGTCAAGTATTTAGGGGTTACAATTGATCAAAATTTGTCTTTTACTTCTATGGCAGAGTCAGTCATCAAGAAGGCCAATGCAAGGTTAAAGTTTTTATATCGAAAAAGGGAATTTTTATCCACAGATACTAGAAGGCTTCTAGTCATGTCTTTAATTCAGTGCCACTTTTTGACTTCAGTTGCTCTGTTTGGTACACTGGTTTAACTCAAATGTTAAAAAACAAGTAACAGGTCACCCAAAATAAACTTATCAGGTTCATATTAAATTTACATCCTAGGTCTCACATAGGTAAAGACCATTTTACTAGACTTAACAGGTTGCCTATTGAAAGTCGAGTAAACCAGATCACACTTTGTCATGTTTTTAAAATTAGCTCTAAGTTGGCTCCGCTATATATGGGAGATAATTTTACTCCAGTCAGTAATATTCACAATAAGAATACTAGGTTCAGAGTTAGAACACAGTCAGACTCACCTAATACCGATCTTAACATGCATGATTGCAATAGGTATGCCATTCCAAGGGTCAAGGGTTCTGGACAAAAGTTATTTGCTTTCAATGGGTGTACTCTCTGGAACTCTCTTCCTCAGCATATCAGAGATGCCAAAAGTATTTCATCTTCTAAACACAGTGTAAGGGAGCATTTTTTAAGCCAGACAGATTTTTAATATGCATCTCTTTAAGATTTCTTACTGTTGATTTAATTTGAATGTTAATATAGATATATTTATTGTGTCTTATCTAGTTGCTGTATGATTATTCTTAAGCATGGCAAATAATTTTATGTTAATTGTTAAACACTTACATTGTGATAACTTCTTAATAATGTCTTGTCTAGAACTTATCAGAATATATTCTATGCATTTAGGTTAGTGTAAATAAAATATGTCATATGTCTATCATTATTATTTACTGTGATATTACTATATACTGTGATGTAAAACGTTGTCTCCTATGTCATACAATATTATAACTAAAGGACCACAATGGAAATAATGGTTTAATTGCAAACCCTTTATTGTGCAATCCTTAACATATAATGTACATAATGATTGTTTTTATTACTTATTGTGTGTATATACCATGCTGCCATGTAAATCTATGCATTTTATGTTGAAATAAATCTATCTATCTATCTAGCCGTTCTGTGGGAAAACTAGGTTTAATGCATGTGCGTTTAGTGTCGTCCTAGATTAGTCGGTGCAGTCCGAGCAGGCTAATCAGGGACGATACTTTCCGCTGTTATGGTCTTTTTCGTTCAAGGTAAGTGTCTTCCTAGCGAAAATCCAGTTTAGGCGGAAAGTGTCGTCCATGATTAACCTGCGCGGCTTGCACATGCTAATATTGGACGACACTTTACGCATATGGATTAAGCCCAGTATTCCCAGAACGATGCTCGATTATTATGCTTCAGAGTCTGCATCCCGCGCTGACTGCGCCCAGCTGGTGTGGCTCGACGTCTCTGACAACGTCATTGATGACGTCACGGCGTTGTCGTGCCCCTCCATGAAGCCTTACCTGTCCAATCTAGAGCAACTAAACCTCAGCAACAACCGGATAGGCAGACTGCCTGACGATATACATATGGTAAGTCACAACAACCGGATAGACATACTGCCTGAAGATATGCATATGGTAAGTCACAACAACTGGATAGGCAGATTGCCTGTAGATATGCATATGGTAAGTCATAACAACCGGATAGGCAGACTGCCTGAAGATATGCATATGGTAAGTCATAACAACCGGATAGACATACTGCCTGAAGATATGCATATGGTAAGTCACAACAACTGGATAGGCAGATTGCCTGAAGATATGCATATGGTAAGTCATAACAACCGGATAGGCAGACTGCCTGCAGATATGCACATGGTAAGTAACCACAACCAGATAGGCAGACTGCCTGAAGATATGCATATGGTAAGTAACCACAACCAGATAGGCAGACTGCCTGACGATATGCACATGGTAAGTCACAATAACCGGATAGGCAGACTGCCTGAAGATATGCATATGGTAAGTCATAACAACCAGATAGGCAGACTGCCTGAAGATATGCATATGGTAAGTAACCACAACCAGAAAGGCAGACTGCCTGACAATATGCACATGGTTAGTCACAATAACCGGATAGACAGACTGCCTGAAGATATGCATATGGTAAGTCACAACAACCGGATAGGCAGACTGCCTGACGATATGCATATGGTAAGTAACGACAACTGGCTATGCAGACTGCCTGAAGATATGCACATGGGAAGTCGCAACAACCGGATTGGCAGACTGTCTGAAGATATGCACATGGTAATTCACAACAACCGGATAGGCAGACTGCCTGACGATATGCATATGGTAAGTAACCACAACTGGCTAGGCAGACTGCCTGACGATATGCACATGGTAAGTAACAACAACCGGCTAGGCAGACTGACTGACGATATGCATATGGTATGTTACCACAACTGGCTATGCAGACTGCCTGAAGATATGCATATGGTAAGTAACCACAACTGGCTAGGCAGACTGCCTGACGATATGCATATGGTAAGTAACCACAACCAGATAGGCAGACTGCCTGAAGATATGCATATGGTAAGTCATAACAACCGGATGGGCAGACTGCCTCAAGATATTCATATGGTTAGTAACCACAACTGGCTAGGCAGACTGCCTGACGATATGCACATGGTAAGTCACAACAACCGGATAGACAGACTGCCTGAAATATGCATATGTTAAGTAACCACAACTGGCTAGGCAGACTGCCCGCCCGACGATATGCACATCGTAAGTTACAATAACCGGCTAGGCAGACTGCCTGACGATATGCATATTGTAAGTAACCACAACTGGCTATGCAGACTGCCTGAAGATATGCACATGGTAAGTCACAACAACCGGATAGGCAGACTGCTTGACGATATGCATATGGTAAGTAACCACAACTGGCTAGGCAGACTACCTGACGATATGCACATGGTAAGTCACAACAACCGGATAGGCAGACTGTCTGAAGATATGCATATGGTAAGTCACAACAACCGGATAGGCAGACTGCCTGACGAAATGCATATGGTAAGTAACCACAACTGGCTAGGCAGACCTCCTGACGATATGCACATGGTAAGTCACAACAACCGGCTAGGCAGACTGACTGACGATATGCATATGGTATGTAACCACAACTGGCTATGCAGACTGCCTGAAGATATGCATATGGTAAGTAACCACAACTGGCTAGGCAGACTGCCTGACGATTTGCATATGGTAAGTAACCATAACCAGATAGGCAGACTGCCTGAAGATATGCATATGGTAAGTCACAACAACCGGATAGGCAGACTGCCTGAAGATATGCATATGGTAAGTCATAACAACGGGATAGGCAGACTTAATGAAGATATGCACATGGTAAGTCACAACAACCAGATAGGCAGACTGCCTGAAGATATGCACATGGTAAGTGATAACAACTGGATAGGCAGCCTCAATGACGATATGCATATGGTAAGTAACCACAACTGGCTAGGCAGACTGCCTGACGATATGCACATGGTAAGTCATAACAACCGGATAGGCAGACTCAATGAAGATATGCACATGGTACGTCACAACAACCGGATAGGCAGACTCAATGAAGATATGCACATGGTAAGTCACAACAATCGGATAGGCAGACTGCCTGAAGATATGCATATGGTAAGTCATAACAACCGGATAGGCTGACTCAATGAAGATATGCACATGGTAAGTCACAACAATCAGATAGGCGGACTGTCTGAAGATATGCACATGGTAACTCACAACAACCGGATAGGCAGATTGCCTGAATATATGCATATGGTAAGTAACCACAACCAGATAGGCAGACTCAATGAAGATATGCACCTGGTAAGTAACAACAACCAGATAGGCAGACTGCCTGAAGATATGTATATGGTAAGTAACCACAACCAGATAGGCAGACTGCCGGACGATATGCATATGGTAAGTCATAACAACCGGATAGGCAGACTGCCTGAAGATATGCATATGGTAAGTAACCACAACCGGATAGGCAGACTGTCTGACGATATGCACATGGTAAGTCACAACAACCGGATAGGCAGACTGCCTGACGATATGCACATGGTAAGTCACAACAACCGGATAGGCAGACTGCCTGACGATATGCACATGGTAACTCACAACAACCGGATAGGCAGACTGCCTGAAGATATGCATATGGTAAGTCACAACAACCGGATAGGCAAACTGCCTGAAGATATGCATATGGTAAGTCATAACAACGGGATGGGCAGACTGCCTGAAGATATGCATATGGTAAGTCACAGCAACCGGATAGGCAGACACAAATGAAGATATGCACATGGTAAGTCACAACAACCAGATAGGCAGACTGCCTTACGATATGCATATGGTAAGTAACCACAACCAGATAGGCAGACTGCCTGAAGATATGCATATGGTAAGTCATAACAACTGGATAGGCAGACTGCCTATAGAAATGCACATGGTAAGTCATAACAACTGGATAGGCACACTCAATGAAGATATGCACATGGTAAGTCACAACAACCAGATAGGCAGACAGCCTAAAGATATGCATATGGTAAGTCACAACAACCGGATAGACAGACTGCCTGAAGATATGCATATGGTAAGTCATAACAACCGGATGGGCAGACTCAATGAAGATATGAACTTGGTACGTCACAACAACCAGATAGGCAGACTGCCTGAAGATATGCACATGCTAAGTCATAACAACTGGATAGACATACTGCCTGAAGATATGCATATGGTAAGTAACCACAACCGGATAGGCAGACTCAATGAAAATATGCATATGGTAAGTAACCACAACTGGCTAGGCAGACTGCCCGAAGATATGCATCTGGTAAGTAACCACAACCGGATAGGCAGACTGCCTGACGATATGCACATGGTAAGTCACAACAACCAGATAGGCAGACTGTCTGAAGATATGCATATGGTAAGTCATACTGTTTTAACATAGGATTAAGTGATACGGGCGTAAGATCGAGACATATTGTAAACTCAATTTTGTATGTAAACTCAAGTCTGTATGTAAACTCAATGCTTGTGTAGACTCATTTTTGTACGTCGACTCACTTTAATGTTTGATGTTCCAGAATCTCCAAAGGCTGACTCTACTCGACCTTTCAAACAATGGTTTAACGTATTTCCCTTGCCTCATCTTCCACTGTCCATGTCTGAGGACTGTCAATCTTTCTAAAAATAACGTAAGTACACTTAGCATACGTTGGCATAAGATACATGCGGTAATTGTTAACTTACAATTTCTTCTTCGTACGCAGAAATGATATGAATATATTTTTAAGTCTCTTCCAACTCCATTCGAAGCATCGACAATAACAAACAGTAATAATCACATGATCAGTAAGTGTTCCTTTATTTATGAGTCGCGTTCTGAGAAAACTGGGCATAATGCTTGTGCGTAAATTGTCATTCCAGATTAGCCTGTGCAGTCCGCTAATCAGGGACGACAATTTCCGCTTTTATGGAATTTTTCGTTAAAATGATGTCTCTTCTTAGCAAAAATCCAGTTTAGGCGGAAAGTATCATCCCTGATTAGCCTGAGCGGAATGCACAGGCTAATCTGGGACGACACTTTACGCACATGCATTTTGTCCAGTTTTCTCAGAACGCAACCCATTTATGTCAATTATCCAACATTTCGACAATCACAAAGCACACAAACATCAAAATTACAACTTCATGAAAATGAGGTCGTAAACTTCGGACGGTTTATACAGATACGACACTAATTAGTATTCATGTTTTGACCAGTACCACACCAAGATTTACGTAATTATCTGTTCTGTTTTATGTTTATGTTTAGATCAATTCCCTCCAACTGACGGGTCCGAGTCCTGGTGAAAACAGGATAGAGGCGTTGGATATGACAAAGAACCAAATCCAGGCTCTACCAGACAACCTTGGCGACTTGCTACCAAAACTAAAGTGTTTGAAATTAAGTCAGTAAGTATAATACATGTGATCATGTTAATGGAATACTTAAACGTAAGAGTCGTGCTCTGTGAGTACAGGGCCTAATGTCGGTGCGTAAAGTGTCGTCCCAGAGAAGCCTGTGCAGTCTGCACAGGCTTATCAGGGACGACAATTTCCGCATAGACTTGATTTCGTATTAGAAGAGACTTCTTTTAAACGAAAAGTGTAGTCCCTGATTAGCCTGTGCGGACGGCACAGGCTAGTCTGGTATGACACTTTACGCACATGAATTTAGCCCCGTTTTTCCAGAGCGAAGCTGATATGTTTCTCTATTCATCACATGCAATTGATGTCGCTTACGCGTTGGGTTTGTTTCTAAGATTTAAAAAAAAAAAGTATTACAATTCACTACAACGGTTGTGATATAAGGGTAAGTATGCAGCCATAATTGACAGTTTTAGAAAAGCGTAAAATTTGAGTAAGTTGGGTTTGTTCTGAATGTTATGTCAATGTAATTCGTAAAAGAAAATAGCTAGTTTGCGAGTACAATGTAACTGATACATGGCAGGTGATATTTTAATTATACATTGTATATACCATATCACCGAATAAGTGTGTTCAGAATGCATTTATTGTTTGTTTACAGTTTCATGTCCAACTATTTTAATTTACACTTAATATTTCAGCAACAGGTTGACAAGACTACCGGAAATCTCGTTCAACTTACAGGACCTAAGAAACCTGGATCTGTCGTACAACGAAATTGAAAGCATGCCAGGCGACTTTCTGATCAATTGTCGAAAACTTGAGAGTTTAGACCTGTCTTTCAACAACTTGTGTACGTCTTTAAATATAGTACCTTAGTAGTTTTTGCAACATAATAAGTATCACATGTAAAAACAATTGATATGTTGACGTTAAACCATTTAGGGGACAGCAGTTTACATATAAGAAAAACGGTTAGTGTAAGTCTTAACCCATTTATGCCTAGCGTCGAGAAAAAAAAGGCCTTGGCAAACAGCGTAGACCCAGATGAGACGCCGCATGATGCGGCGTCTCATCAGGGTTGCGCTGTTTGCTTGAATAAATTTCTGTAAGAAATATTCTTAATATAGAAATAAATATACTAGACATCCCTTATTTTGGAAATAAATTGATCCAAATTAGAAGGATGGGAGAGTCCACTAGGCATAAATGGGTTTGCTCGGTATTGGTAACTTAACTTAAATAAAAGACTGGCCGGTGTGTACAAGAATTTCTCCCATGATGATGTTTCAGGAGTTTTGTTATTCATATATTTTTGTTTAAGGCAATAGAATTAGCATTATACGTCATAAAATATCACGAATGGAAAAATATATTTCATTTATTGAAACATATATTTGCAAAAACAGAACAATAACAGTTGTATGCCGTTACCTTAAAGTGCATGCATGCATTTGTTTCTCTAAATAAATGTTAATTGTATTTAAACGATGTTTGGTTGAAATTGACTGATTATTTTTATTTTATACTTGATCTAATTTTTATCGTAATATGACTTAATCATTTTTCATTTAGCTGAACTGCCATACGACGTGGCCTCGGAATTGAAAATGTTGTTGAAGGTGAAGCTTCGTCACAATAAGCTGGCAGAAAAGCCGCCATTCTATGTTCCACGTTTCGCTCTGTATTTGCCAAAGTAAGAAGCACAATTATTGGGGTTGTTTAAACCAGCGTCAATGATATTAACAAAAAGATACTGCGGTAATAACGAGTATGCAAAATGAGAGTTCATATTCTTCAATTTATATGTATTTATGATTTCTTTATTGTTTTTTGATGATGAGCTGTATATGCTTAAGTCACAAATAAACTATCTGTTCTGTTTAATATTTAAACTGTTTCAATAGTGTTCTATTTACACAGAGGTTAACGAATATACATTTTGTCCTTTTTAAATTGTGTACCGGTATATTTCCAGCCGTTGCATGTCTTTCACTGATTTGCATTTTTTGTGTGAAGTGGTCTGCAGTATGCAGCGTCTTAGCAATATGAGCTCAACATTAAGTATGAGATATAAGCCGCGCTCTGGCAAAACGGGTTTTAATGCATGTTCGTAAAGTGTCGTCCCAGATAAGCCTGTACACTTTCCGCTTTAACTGGATTTTCGCTAAAAAGAAACTTCCTTTATAACAAAATATTATAGAAGCCAAACGTGTCGTCCCTGATTAGCCTGTGCGGACTGCACAGACTAATCTGGGTCGATACTTTACGCACAGGCATAAAGCCCCGTTTCCCCAGAGCACGGATCATATAGCTAAACTTAATTAAGTCTTGGGTTTATTGGAAAGAAGATGTCCCCATTTGTTTCTCTCAGTTTACGCCATCTGGACGTCAGTGAAAACGGTCTGACGGGGCTACCCTCTCTGGATATGTGGACGACCAAAACAATGAAAGATTTTATTGCGTCAAACAACAAAATAAAACAGGTTTCGTTTATTCATACATTTTTTTTTTCATTTTTATTTGCATTTAGTTATCCTTATGTTGTGCAATTTGAGTAATACTTTAGAGTTATACTGCAAAATACATGGTTGATATAAATCTATGAAACTATTCATAAATAAACATGTTTTTGAACACATTGAAATAAAGTTGTTTGAATCACAACATATAATATATTATAATTTTAAATATTAATTTAATGCTCATCGACAGTTTTCGGGAGAGTATTTATGTCAGTTATCATGCATGTCAGTAATCATGCTCATTCCCCTGATATATTGTTTCAACAGTTATCATGCTCATTCTCCTGTTATATTGTTTCAACATTTATCATGCTCATTCTCCTGTTATATTGTTTCAACAGTTATCATGCTCATTCTCCTGTTATATTGTTCAGTTATCATGCTCATTCTCCTGTTATATTGTTTCAACATTTATCATGCTCATTCTGCTGATATATTGTTTCAACAGTTATCATGCTCATTCTCCTGTTATATTGTTCAGTTATCATGCTCAACTCCTGTTATATTGTTTCAAATACCATCATTCTTCATGGAAATATGGTACAATGATAAGAAAAGTATCATGAGATATTAGGTATATGGATATAATATATATAGTTTAAGCTAATGAGCCATTTACGATCAGTTGTACGACATGTTTCAGTTAAATCTCAAAGATGCCCAGGTTTGGTCGAAACTGGAGAAGTTACACCTTGCTTCAAATGATATACCAGTGGTTAGTATTTATTGCGTATTTGTTATATTTTGTAGAGTATTTCAACTCCTTTGGCAGGAATGGAATAGTTTTGACGTTTCAATAGTCGTCCGTTTAAAAAGTTAAGACATGGTCAGCTCTGCATACTATCATGTATACCCCTTTAACGCTTAATTAACTAGCTAAAAAGTTCAGCAATAGATCAATAGATAACGAATTTGTATTTCGATATTGTAAATTAAAGACAAATTATGAAGTGAAAGAAATTAAATAAAATATTTATGCGAATACAAACTGAAAATAAAATCATGTCGAAGTTTATTCTTGTATAACATTGTTTTCCCGCTCTTCGAAAGCTTCCAAAGGAGATCGGGCGTTGCACAGGCCTCACATCGCTCGATATCAGTTTCAACAAACGAATCAAAAACCTCCCGGATGAACTTGGAAACTGCAAATCCATCTATGAGGTAAAAATATATATAAAATCTAAATGACTCTTTTCACTTAATAAAATAACACTTCAATAAGTAAAACATGTTGAAAGAGTTGTTTACTTTGCTTATATCTGAAATAACCTACCGTTATGTTAAATGTTTCAGTTGAACCATGCCGGTTTAGAACTTGACATCAACAGGACGGTACTAAACGGAAGAGTGAAAGATTTGATAAACTACCTTCGTAACAGATTGAAAAAGGTGCGCAACATTTGTGTTAAATAAAAGACTATCGTATTGTTAGTTTGTAACTTCTTATTTCTCCTCGATATCCATATGTTGTAGAACATATGCACTGGATATATTTTAAGAAATCGTACTTAACAACGCCAAAATTACGTGGCAGAATAAGCATACACTCCAAAAAGCTTACTTACTTCATTTACAAATATTATTGAACACAAACGATGTAGACCACTAACTTTGGCCATTTGTTCACGTGGTTTCGGGCTCTTAAGTTCCAGCGGATGACGCTGGTTGTTGTTGGATACGGCAAAACTCTGTAGAATACTGATTTACTGATTGCTTTATATCGTTTCATGCCCTTTGCTGATTGGTTTATATCGTTTCATGCCCTTTCCTGATTGTTTCATATCGCTTCAGGCACTTTGTTGATTAGTTCATATCGTTTTAGGCCCTTTGATGATTGGTTCATATCGTTTCATTCCCATTGCTGATTGGTTCATATCGTTTCAGGCCCTTTGCTGATTGGTTCATATCGTTTCATTCCCTTTACTTATTGGTTCATATCGTTTCAAGTCCTGTTCTGATTGGTTTATATCATCTCAGGCCCAGAAATACTACCGGATGAAGCTGGTTGTTGTTGGCTACGGTGGTGTGGGCAAGACGACGCTCCTGAAGACGCTGATGAAGATGAAGACGAAGAAGAAAGAGGATCGTCCCACTGTGGGGGTGGTCGTTAAGGACTGGGTGTACGTTTCAGACATTTCTGTCACGTGTTTGTTTCCCTGTGTCTACGTTCAAGCAATTCTGTCATTTGTTTGTTTCCTGGGGCACTCAAATTAAATAAGCCGTGTCAAGCGGACACGGGTATTAAGCCACGTGCCGCCAAGACTAGCTTGCGAATCCCCCACTATGGTCAGGAGCTTCCCATTCCGTTAATGAGACCACGAAACCATGCGTGACTACTGTGATGTATATGTAATCGGTATATTGCTTTTAATAAAAACTATTGGATGTATCTGTTAACAATCAAAGTATTTCCTGATAATGATTTTGGAGTATCATAGTTCTTATATTTGATGTGAACTGGTTATTTGCAAAAAGAAATCTTCTGCGAACGCAGCCGACGTTTTGAACAGATTGTTATTGAATTATTGCGTTATTGACCTTGGGTAACTAGTATTAGCCGAGTTCTGAGCAAATTTTGGGCTTAATGGGATTATGCATGTGCGTAAAATGTCGTCCCATATTAGCCTGTGTAGTCCGCACAGGCTAATCAGGTGCGACACTCCACTTCTATTGGATTGTTCGTAATTATAAAGTCTCTTTTGAAAGAAAATCCAGACTAGGCGGAAAGTATCCTCCCTTATTAGCCTGTGCGTACTGCACAGGCTAATCTGTGTCGACTCTTAACGCTCATGCATTAAGTCCAGTTTTCCCAGAACGCGGCTCAGTTTGTATATTTCACTATCTTTTTCGCAGCTATAGCATGATGGACAACTTTAGCGAGGAATCCAACACTGGAATATTCAAATCAGGTCGGAAAGTTGATATCACACTCAGTACGTGGGACTTCGCGGGCCAGGAGGAGTTCTACAGCACACATAGCTGCTACCTGTCCAACCGCGCCGTCTATCTTGTACGTAGTTTAGTTCTACAGCAGACATAGCTGCTACCTGTCCAACCGCTCCGTCTATCTTTTACGTATTTTATTTCTAGCACACATAGCTGCTACCTGTCCAATCGCGCCGTCTATCTTGTACGTAGTTTAGTTCTACAGCACACATAGCTGCTACCTGTCCAACCGCCCCGTATATCTTGTATGTAGTTTAGTTATTCAGCACACATAGCTGCTACCTGTCCACTCGCGCCGTGTATCTTGTACGTAGTTAAGTTCTACAGCACACATAGTTGCTACCTGTCCAACCGCCCCGTCTATCTTGTATGTAGTTTAATTATACAGCACGCATAGCTGCTACCTGTCCAACCGCCCCGTCTATCTTGTACGTCGTTTAGTTATACAGCACACATAGCAGCTACCTGTCCAATTGCGCCGTCTATCTTGTACATAGTTTAGTTCTACAGCACACGTAGCTGCTACCTGTCTAACCGCGCCGTGTATCTTGTACGTCGTTTAGTTATACAGCACACATAGCTGCTACCTGTCCAACCGGGCCGTGTATCTTGTACGTCGTTTAGTTCTATAGCACACATACCTTCTACCTGTCCAATTGCGCCGTGAATCTTGTACGTCGTTTAGTTCTACAGCACACATAGCTGCTACCTGTCCAACCGCGCCGTGTATCTTGTACGTCGTTTACTTATAGTACACATAGCTGCTACCTGTCCAACCGCGCCGTGTATCTTGTACGTCGTTTACTTATAGCACATATATCTGCTACCTGTCCAATTGCGCCGTGTATCTTGTACGTCGTTTACTTATAGCACACATGTCTTCTACCTGTCCAATCGCGCCGTGTATCTTGTATGTCGTTTACTTATAGCACACATGTCTTCTACCTGTCCAATCGCGCCGTCTATCTTGTACGTCGTTTAGTTATACAGCACACATAGCTACTACCTGTCCAACCGCGCCGTGTATCTTGTACGTCGTTTAGTTATACAGCACACATAGCTCTGCTGCTAACTGTTCAACCGCGCTGTCTATCTTGTACGTCGATTAGTTATACAGCACACATAGCTACTACCTGTTCAACCGCGCCGTGTATCTTGTACGTCGTTTAGTAATACAGCACACACAGCTGCTACCTGTCCAATCGCGCAGTGTATCATGTACGTCCTTCAGTTATACAGCACACATAGCTGCTACCTGTCCAATCGCGCCGTGTATCTTTTACGTTGTTTAGTTATACAGCACACATAGCTGCTACCTGTCCAATCGCGCCGTGTATCTTGTACGTCGTTTACTTTTAATATATATATATCAGTCAGTTAATAGTAGGTTTTATAACGCTCTTATCTAATGATTTGTATAAACATCGTATAATGGATTCAAAATAAATCATGTTGTCAACTGATCAATTAAAGAAGTTCAATGTTTTTTATACCAAGACGGCGTGGGATATATCAAGCTTTGCACGTGTCCGTCCGTCCGAACGTTCGTCCGTTTGTTTGTGTTTGTATCTTCTAGATAACATCTATGCGTCTTTAATATATAATTTTTGCGTCGTAGGGGCGATCTCAACCAGGCTTTTAGAAGTGAATGACCTTAATTTGCAGATGATCTGTTTTTGTTTTTCAACTATAAAGTTTATGGTCTCTAAAATTGCGGTCACTGAACTCCACTTTAACTGCTTACCAGATTTCGCTCAAACTTTCGCAGTTGGATGACCGTCGTTTGCCGATGATCGTGAAGAAAATAATATTTGCTGCGGCCAGGTTTAGCTGAATGAACGCCTTTTGTCAGGTTCAAGTGTAAAATTTATAGTCATCTCCTCTTAAACTGCTTTGTGGATTTTGTTGAAATTTTAGCAGTTATTACATCTCCCTCGCAGGTTGTGTTCGATCTCCGGTACGGGCCGTCCGAAACCAAGAAGTTGCAGTCGTGGCTTGTCAGTATCCGGTCCCGAGCCCCGAGCTGTCCGGTTATAGCAGTGGGCACCCATCTGGATAAACTCAACGCAGGTAGTACATGTATATGAGTCGCGCTCTAGGGAAAGGGGACTTAAAGCATGTGTTTAAAGTTTCGTCACAGATCAGCCTGAGCAGTATGCATAGGCTATTCAGGGACGACACTTTCCGCTTTAATGGTATTTGTCGTATAAAGGGAGTCTCTTCTTTGCAAAAATCCACTTTAGGCTGAAAGTATCGTCACGTATAAGCCCTTGCGGACTGCACATGCTAATCTGGGACGACACTTTACGAACAGGCATTAAGTCCGGTTTTACCCAGAGAGGCTTATAAATAATCGGCTACGTTATCGTCGCTTTTTATATATGATGCAGACAAGAGGAAAATTGTAATAATCTAGACATAATTACGAAAAAATAATGACAAGTGATAATATTGCATTATATTTTCCTTTATACATAACACATATGTATGAATCGCAAAGTATGTACATGTAAGTTCCTTGACGTTTAACATGTTTTTCCCCGTCTTATAAATGATGTATTTGTAAGCGGACACAATGATTTTAAATTTCAGTTGATCAATATTACATATATGTATGTGTAAACGGTTATGGAGGAGTAAGAATTTCAATATGCTTTTATCATACAATATATTTGCCGCGTAATGCGAAAATGTATCTTATGCCAAAAGCGGTCAGCGTAGCTCCGGACCATACTCCGTGGATCCTAAAGAGAACACCACACCTTACGTGGTTTTACATCGGATAGCGCATTTCGGATAACGCGGCTCATATTAATGTATGACCCTAATATTCCGAATTCGTCTTTTTCAGAAAGTCCCAACACACAACGGATTCTTAAGAAAATTGAAAATATTTTGGTTGATTTCAACAAAGAACCAGGTAGAAAATAATACACGACTTTGATTTGTTTTTTGTTTATAAAATGTTGTCTATCTCAACATGTTTGTCATAGTTTACAAATCATTTGGTATATATAAACCTACTTACCTAACAATTTTTCACATAATTTTATTAATTGTTCAATGTTCTCAATGTTCTCAAAATTGTATTATGTAGTATGGACAATAACGTACCAACACAACATTTCGTCTCTTTGTTTTTAGTGTGCAAACATATTCCATGCCAAACAATATTAATGCCAGGCTATTTGTGTCGCGTTCTGAGAAAACTGGGCATAATGAATGTGCGTAAAGTGTCGTCCCAGATTAGCCTGTCAGGGACCACACTTTCCGCCTAAACTGGATTTTCGCTAACAAGAGACTTCATTTAAACGAAAAATGTCATAAATGCGGAAAGTGTCGTATCTTATTAGCCTGTGCGGACCGCATAGGCTAATCTGGGACGACACTTTACGCACATATATATTGCCCAGTTTTCTCAGAACACGACACATTTCATCGTCATTCAAAGATAAGATGATGGACATACTCCAGTAGTAATGTTTCATTATATTTCAAACATCGCATCGAGTCGTTACTTACCTGACTTACTAAAAATCACATCAAAATGAGCCTCGCTCTGGGATAACCGGGGTTTATGAATGAGACTAATCATGCACAGACTAATCAGGGACAACACTTTCCACCTTAAACTATATTTTTGCTAAGAAGAGACTGTCTCTAAACGAAAAATACAATACAATCAGGAAGTGCCTCTCTGATAAGCATTTGCGGACTGCACGGCCCCGTTTTCCCAGAGCGCGGCTTAAATACATTTGTCAATACCGTTTTACAGGATTCCCTACAATACAGCGGGCTTTCTATGTGGACGCATCATATGATGACGAATCAATGAAGGAATTGAGGGATTATATCAAATACACTGTCAACCAGTAAGTCACACTCGTATGTTATAGTGTTTGAAATGAAAACAGGTATATGATATTTAAGCCGCGTTCTGGGAAAACTGGACGTAATTCATGTCCGTAAAGTTTCTTCCCATATAACCCTGTGCAGTCCGCGCAGGCTAATCAGGAACGACAATTTCCACACAAACTGGATTTTCGTTTAGAAGAGACTACCTTCAAACGAAAAATTCCGCAAAAGGGGAAAATGTCGTCCCGGATTAGTCTGTGCGGACCTTACAGGGTAATCCGGGGCGACATTTTACTCACATGCATGAAGCCCAGTTTCCCAGAACGTGGCTCATATACCTACATTATTGCACTCGTTCTCTTTCAGCTTTGAAATTCGTGGGCGACGCGTGATGGGGGAGAAGATACCCTCAAGTTATGTGGTGAGTCAGGAAACGCTTTATATCCACACAAACCTTTCTTCAACTTGTTGCTATGTGTACGAAAACTGTTTATGATAATAACATTATGCGTAGTTTTGTTTGCTACAGAATGTTTGTTTTCAAAGGTTAAACATATCTATTAATAAATAGATTGGAAATTTGTTAACGTTAAGAGAAACAACTATGGGAAGAAAATGTAATTATCCCCACACTTTTTGAAAAAAAGGTGGGGATATTGTGGTTATCTCCGCCGTCCGTCCGTCCGTCCGTCCGTCCGTCCGTCCGTCCGTCCGTCCGTCCGTCCGTCCGTCCGTCCGTCCGTCCGTCCGTCCGTCCGTCCGTCCGTCCGTCCGTCCGTCCGTCCGTCCGTCCGTCCGTCCGTCCGTCCGTCCGTCCGTCCGTCCGTCCGTCCGTCCGTCCGTCCGTCCGTCCGTCCGTCCGTCCGTCCGTCCGTCCGTCCGTCCGTCCGTCCGTCCGTCCGTCCGTCCGTCCGTCCGTCCGTCCGTCCGTCCGTCCGTCCGTCCGTCCGTCCGTCCGTCCGTCCGTCCGTCCGTCCGTCCGTCCGTCCGTCCGTCCGTCCGTCCGTCCGTCCGTCCGTCCGTCCGTCCGTCCGTCCGTCCGTCCGTCCGTCCGTCCGTCCGTCCGTCCGTCCGTCCGTCCGTCCGTCCGTCCGTCCGTCCGTCCGTCCGTCCGTCCGTCCGTCCGTCCGTCCGTCCGTCCGTCCGTCCGTCCGTCCGTCCGTCCGTCCGTCCGTCCGTCCGTCCGTCCGTCCGTCCGTCCGTCCGTCCGTCCGTCCGTCCGTCCGTCCGTCCGTCCGTCCGTCCGTCCGTCCGTCCGTCCGTCCGTCCGTCCGTCCGTCCGTCTGTCCGTCCGTCCGTCCGTCCGTCCGTCCGTCCTGGCCAATATCTCCTCCTACACTATTAGCACTAGAACCTTGAAACTTACACACATGGTAGCTATGAGCATATGTGCGACCCTGCACTATTTGGAATTTTGATCTGACCCCTGGGTCAAAAGTTATAGGGGTTGGGGTGGGGCCGCGTCAGAAATTATCACTCATTTTTTTAGGTTATTTTACATTAACTTCTTCATTTCTACACCGATTCACTTCAAATTGATACTGGACCTCTCTTATGACAATACGGTCAATCTCAACCATGCATGGCCCCATTCCCAACCCTGGGGCGCCCCGCCCACATAGGCCACACCCACCAAAAATTTCCATTTACTATAATTTTTTCATTTCTACACGGATTCACTTCAAATTGATACTGAACTTCTCTTATGACATTAGGGTCAATCTCAACTATGCATGGCCCCATTACCAACCCTGGGGCGCCCTGCCCACATAGGTCACACCCACCCAAAATTGCCTTTACTATAACTTCTTCATTTCTACACCCATTCACTTCTAATTGATACTGAACTTCTCTTATGACAATACGGTCAATCTCGACTATGCATGGCCCCATTACCAATCCTGGGGCATACCTAGGTCAAACATTCGGTGTGGGGATACGCGTCGGCCTCTGCTGCGCCATTTCTAGTTATTTATATTTATATTCACATCAAATCATCAAATGTTAACGTTAAGAGCCTTGTATTATATTTCATTCATCAGATGTCATTTTTATTTTTGGAAGTTTTTTATATTTTATATCAACACTTCATTTTGGAAAGACCTATCCTACCCATATCAATAGGTAAGTATTTGGACTAATTACGTACCGGTACTTTTTAAAAACACATATCGAATTTGTTTCAATAAATGTTGTTTTTTTTCACGGAAATATCCTTACAGAAGCATATGTTTCTGATGGGAATGTTCTATAAATATCATCATCAAATGAGCCTCTTTCTGTAAAAACTGGGCTTAATGTATGTGCGGAAAGTGTCGTCCCAGATTAGCCTTTGACTTCACAGGATAATCAGGGACGATACTTTACACACATGCATTTAACCCGGTTTTCCGAGAGCGTGGCTCTAATATCCTTATTAAACCATCAGGCCTCATGACTACGAAAAGTCTAAGTCTCACACATAGTCTCATCTCACAATATCGACCAATGAGAAGTCTCATCTCACAATATTGACCAATGAAAAGTCTCATCTCACAATATCGACCAATGAGAAGTTTCATCTCCGATATTGACGAATGAGAAGTCTCATCTCACAATATCGGCCAATGAGAAGTCTCATCTCACAATATTGACCAATGAGAAGTCTCATCTNTTTGCAACATGAATGGGTGGCGGATAAACCCTTCCATACAGATCAGCTGTTGGTCATGGTTTAAGTAAACATGGGTATGTTTATGTACAAGTTTGTGGATTTGTTTACTGGATAATGTATTTTAAAAATTTCAACGACAATAAATTTATATTTAAGTTAAACATGCAGAAAACTTTATTCATATAGATGATATAAACATAGTAAAATATGTTGTTTGTTATGTTAAAGGAAACCTTTGAAATGATGAAAACAACCTAATTATGTTATTTATAACACCTTACATTCATTATTGTAATAATGAAATAATAGTTTTAAAAGAGAGCAACATTTGCCTAAAATAAGATGAATTAACGCCAGGAAAAACAGAAGAATTAGGCCAAGATATAATTTCAGTCTCGGGCGTAAAACTCTTTCTGCCAGAGTCCGGATGTAATTCTAACATAACATGCCAATTCGGCCTCTATTCCGGCCGGAATCTGCAACATTATTTCGCACAAGAGATACATTTTTGTAGTTGGCTTTTTAGAAGTATTCAAACAAATTAATTTAAATATACATATTTATTTGTATGCCCCCGAAGTTGGGCATATATTGATCGCACTGTCCGTCTGTCTGTCTGTCTGTCTGTCTGTCTGTCTGTCTGTCTGTCTGTCTGTCTGTCTGTCCGTCTGTCTGTCCGTCTGTCTGTCCGTCTGTCTGTCCGTCTGTCTGAAATTCCGTCACCCTTTGCGTTAAGTTTTGCATTTAGGTATCGAAAATGTTCATAACTTCTATGTCGCTTCACATGTAACCTTTATATTTGGTATTCATGTGTATCTCATGGAGCTGCACATTTTGAGTGGTGAAAAGTCAAGGTCAAGGTAATCCTTCAAGGTCAAAGATCAAAACAAATATTTGAAAAATCAAAGCGGCGCAGTAGGGGGCATTGTGTTTCTGACAAACACATCTCTTGTTTACAACTTGCGTTTGTGAATGGTTTGGTAAAAAAGTAGAAAGAACAGTTTCAATATTGGTTGTTTAAAACATTGATTTTCTTTTTATGTTTGAAAAAAAAATCTTGTTATAACCACTTTACAAACACAGTCGTAACAATTAACATGTATAAACAATGTTTGGTTGTAGAAATTTCGCATCTTTGTCAATGCATTGTTATCACATTTGTACATGTGTAGGAAATCTATTATTTCTGCATTTACATTGTAGTAACGTTCATATGTACATGTTCATTGAACTGTTTAATTATTTACTCTGTGTAATTGTTCCCATATGTGTTATTGTACAACACTTCATTTCTAACTCACTAGTCGCATTTCAACATGTCAAACTCTTACACAATAACATTCATTTCACACGAATCTATTGTTATAGGATTTTATGCAGATATAATGGATGCGTCAACGCCTATTTATAACAAGACATGTAACACACAAAGCGTTAGTATGTTCATTAAGATTATTTAACATGTACAGTAACTTAATATCTATATGTGACTCTCTTTTGCAGTATACATGTGTGCTGTGAGTCCCTCAGGAGACAAGCTGTATATTATCAACCTCTCCTATCACGCGCTCCTCACCCTGGCCAGAGATGGAACACTCCTGGCTAGGTTCACAGACCCAGAACTATACGGCCCAATCGGTGTAGATGTGACCCCTGCAGGTCAGGTGCTGGTCTGTGGAAGGCGGTCCCACACTTTACTACAGGTGGACAGTGAGGGTAGGAGGAAGCTGGCCACTCTGGCAACACGGGAGAGGAACAAAGTGTTGTTTCCAGTGTCAGTCTGCTACAGCAGCACCACATCCTCTGTCATTGTGGGACAGTGGAACAGTGACAACATCCTGGTGTACAGAGTGGAATAGTGTGTACATGTTTGTATTAGTTATTGTAATATATGATGTAAATAACATTGACAATTCGTTGTTGAGCATAAGAACATTGCATCACGTGATGTTACTACAACAGTGTGTGTGTAGTTGCAGATGCAGATGATGTGAGTACACTTATTGTTATTTTCTTATACAATGTGAGTTGTTTTTAACATTAGTTCTAATACACGGTATGTTATTTTGTCATAACATGTGTGTCATTATTGTCTTTTAATTTACAAGTTGTTGTAAACTGTGCATGAAAAACAAAGCATTTCAACTGTACATTTAATGTTTGTACATAGATGCACATGTACATAGCACCTAATGCTAGTTGTAGACTTTAATATTTATATGCACCATGGCATGTAACCAATGTATATTGATCAATACTTGCTATAAAATATGAAATAGTTTTAGTAATCTTTGGAGGAATATATATTGATGTTTTGAATAATGTTTAAAGAAAACTAACACATGATGTGAGATTTATTAATTTATGTTGTTTACCTAGAAAATAAGGCCATATACTTTATAATTTAGAGATTTTCATATGTCACTTATTGCTACCAATGTTCAATCTGCAACTATTTTTAATCCAATTATTACCAAAATTGGCTTTTTGATAAAGAGTGATAATGTCTGTTTTACCAACAGATCAAGTTTTACACATATTGCGCCAGCCTGGAGCTCGACAAACCCCGGGAGGACGTCCCGTCAAGTCAAGTCGTCCAAGTCAGTTGAAATGGACAAGAACGAGGTAGAGGCAAAGAAACCCAGCTTCATTCTACTCAATGTTTATCTGCTTCCAGTCTGTGTTTTTCAAAATGCGTATGTGCCTCATTCTGGGAAAACGGGACGTAAAGCGTGTGCGTTAAGAGTTGCCGCAGATAAGCCTGTGGCCAGTCCACACAGGCTAATCAGGGACAATGGTTTCTGCTTTAATGGGTTTTTTTCCTATAAAGAAAGTCTTTTCTTAACGAAAATTTCGTCTACGCGGAAAGTGGTGTCCCTGATTAGCCTGTGTGTCTGTACAGGCATATCTGGGATGACACTTAGCGCATAATTTATAAAGCCCTGTTTTCTCAGAAAGAGGCTTAAAAAAGTCCGCCTACGGTAAGGGGAAACTCGTTCTGAGAAAACGGGTCTTAATGCAAATTAAATGCTATCCACAGATTAGCATGTGCACACACAGACTTATCAGGGACAATATTTTTTTCTTTTGAGGAATTTTTCTTTAAAGGAATTTTTTTCTTAACAAAAATCAAGTCCAGAAGCGTAGTGTCAGGTTAGCCTGTGTGCTAATGTGGGACGACACTATTCGCAAATGCATTAAGTCGAGTTTTCCCAGAACAGGGCTCAAGTTAAGTTCCCTTACAGTCTGTTGTAGAGTGGTATTTGAAATTCTGATGAAAAAATATGGTATAACAAACAATATGATTAGAAAATGGTTTATGAGACAATGACGTACATGTACATGCAAATTAAAAATAATTGTTAAGCGATACTTATGTTAGCAATGGATATTATATAATTATGAATGTTCCAAAAAACTAGATTATTCGAACACCATTACCCATAATGTATTTGAGATTAACCCAATCATGATTAATAATGTTTAACGTGAATAATGTGATCATATACCACCCTATATTTTCATCAGTAAACTATATCTGCTACGGTAATTGTGTTATTAGACCTCCCGTGCTTCACATTCCCAATCATTTTGTTAGTTCAGTCCGGCTCCTTGNTAATTCTGATGTATTTCACATTGCCATAAGCAGCATAAAAACTGTCTTTTTGCACTAGTTGAAATTCTTTAAAAAAAAACTGTTTAAACAAGTTATTTAAAAAAGCACCACTTACCGGTGTGTTTACATCCATTAACGTTTAATTGTGAACCCCACAAAGTCTCATGATCCTGCACCCTGTAAACTGACCGATGGGTATTCTTGTCGTCTCATTTCACAATATTGACGTATGAGAATTTGTGTCGTCTCATCTCACAATATTAACAAATGAGAATTCTTATTGTCTCATCTCACAATATTGACATATGCGAATTCGTGCCGTGTCATGTGACACTATTGACCAATGATAATTATTGTTGTCTCATATCGCAATACCGACCAATGAGAATCCTTTTCGTCTCCTCTTACAATATTGACCAATATGAATTCTTGTCGTCTCATCTCGCAATACCGACCAATAATAATCCTTTTTCGTCTCCTCTTACAATATTGACCAATGAGATTTGTGTCGTCTAATCTCAAAATATTGACCAATGATTATTATTGTCGTCTCATCTCACACTATTGACCAATGATAAATATTGTCGTCTCATCTCGCAATACCGACAAATGAGAATCCTTTTCGTCTCCTCTTACAATATTGACCAATGAGAATTATTGTCGTCTCATCTCGCAATACCGACCAATGAGAATCATTTTCGTCTCCTCTTACAATATTGACCAATGAGAATTCTTGTCGTCTCATCTCTCAATACCGACCAATGAGAATCCTTTTCGTCTCCTCTTACAATATTGACCAATGAGAATTTTTGTCGTCTCATCTCAAAATATTGACCAATGATAATTCTTGTTGTCTCATCCCACAATATTGACCAATGAGAATTCCTGTCGTGTCATCTCACAATATTGACCAATGAGAAGGATTGTCGTCTCATCTCGAAATATTGACCACTGAGAATTCTTGTCACTTTTAAGAGTTTATTTAGATTGGTTAATTATATGAGATAAAGTCTCAGATTGACATCATGAACGTTCGTAGTCATTTTAGGAAGTCCAGTCAGTAATTGTGATTTTAGCAACTAGCGGACGTGTTGTCAGTGCGCGCCAGCAAAGCGGAATATCCGGTACTGGAGCAGAAAGAGCTGCAGGCCCTGGTGAAGGACAACAACATTGACCTCGATGAAGAAGAACTCAATCAGGTAATCAGTATTGCAATTGTGATCGTTTCTTAGTTTACATTGGAGCATCGCTCTGGGAAAACTGAACTTACGGCATGTGCGGCAAAGTGTCGTCTCAGATAGCCTGTGCATTCCACACGCTAATCAGGGACGACACATTCCACATTTATTTATTGTTCGTCTGAATGAGAAGCGAGTATCCAGTTTAAGCGAAAAGTGTCGTCCCTGATTAGCATGTGTGGACGGCACGGGCTGATCTGGGATGACACTTTACCCACATGCTTTAAGTCCAGTTTTCCCCAACGCGGCTCAATTAAACTATTATCTGTTGCGATAGTATCTTTTGAACGAGCAGAAGTTTAATCCCATGGAAGGGTTTGTAGTGTTAATAGAATACTGTCACACATTGTTCAAATAACATACAAACATGTACCATTTACTTTCACTTTTGCCATACGTTACAGTAATCATTGAATACTGGTACATGGTGTTCAAATAACATACCAACATCTATAATTGACTTGCATTCAAGCGATTCGGTTATAGTATTCAAGCATTAATGTTATATCTTATGCACATTACGTACAATCATGTACCTTTATTCAGGCGATACGGTTCCTACATGACGCCAGTGTGGTGCTGCACTACGACGACTCGAGCCTGCAACTGAAGGACTACTACTTTATCGACCCCGGTTGGCTCTGTGAGCTCATGGCGCGCATCATCACCGTGAAACAAATCAATCCATTCATCACGGGCAACGGGGTTAGTCAAGTTCTTCTTTGCACCACATTGCACCTCATTGCGTGTATTTATAACACTGCGTGTATTTATAACACTGAACAGTATGACAATGCTTTCTCCGTTTCTCTAGAAACTAGGCCGCAAGGAAATCTGGCATCTGTTCAGGGACTGCAAAGGATTCCCGGAGAAGCTCATTCCTCAGTACATCAAACTCCTCGAAAAGTGCGTTTTTACATGAGCCGCGTCATTCGAAAAAAAGGGGTCTTATAATGTCAAATGCGGCCGTCGTAGCTCCGGACCAGTTTTTGCATTCGCTCTGTCTGGTCAGAGGATACCCTGTCCGCTTATGAGACCCCGAAACCTTGTGTGACTTTTAGCGGACAGGGTATACCTTACAAGACTGCACGAATGCGCAGGCTAGTCTGGAGCTACACTGGCCGCACCTAGCATAAGACCGATTTTCACATGAGGCGGCTCATGATGTGATAACGTGTGCAATACAACTAAATAATCATTGTAAAATGTACATTTAAATATATTTAATGTATAAAAAAACGTTGATATGATAACGCAACGAGAGTTTTATTTTCTTAAGCTTATTCTTTTTTTCTTTTTTTTGTATGCAACGTTTGTTTATTTATATCGTTTATACTACCTCGGGGTATTGATAACAAAATACAATGTACACATTTGTGTCGCGTTCTGAGAAAACTGGACATAATGCATGTGCGTAAAGTGTCGTCCCAGATTAGCCTGTGCAGTCCGCACATGCTAATCAGGGACGACAATTTCCGCTTTTATGGAATTTTTCGTTTAAATGATGTCTCTTCTTAGCAAAAATCCAGTTTAGGCGGAAAGTGTCGTCCCGGATTAGCCTGTACGGACTGCACAGGCTAATCTGGGACGACACTTTACGCACATGCATTATACCCAGTTTTCTCAGAACACGACACATATGTTCAGGTTTGAAATCGCCCTACCATACAGCGAACAAGAACTGTTGATCCCCTGTCGACTGCCACAGGAGCGTCCCAACCTCACCTTGCCTCAAAAGCGTAAGTAGTAGCGACAGTGGTTTGTGATGAATAGAGCATATCGTGAATAGAGCACACCGTTCAAAATAATACTATAATGCTGCAATAAACGGAAATATACTTATTTTTATAACGCTTAGGGACTTATTTACAGGTTTATCAGATCACGAGTTAAAATAGATCAACGGATAAATTGCAAAGAAATTCGTCATAACATTAAAACATACGAAAGGGGGGATTTTGTTTTAAATTGTAAAACGTTATCATTTGATAGATGGTTCCTTTCATAATTTTAATGAACACAATAAGAAATAAATTTATATTATTTTATTGTAATTCAATACATATAATCATACGAATCTTGGGGTAACGTATTTTGGATATGTTGCGTAAAAATAACATCTAACAGGTAAATAAGCAATACAAATGGTATTTTTCGTATAATTATTACTGTACTTTTTCAGCAAAGAAGATGCGCTATTACTGCATGCCGTTCGCTCCTATCGGTTTGATCTCCAGAATTCTAGCCCGCATGATTTCATTATTTTGTTCCGACGAGGTATTGAATTATTTATGAAAAAGCAAACATGTTATATCTACTGGCACAGGCCCATATGTTGTCAATGTTACATTATTTTATCTTCGATAATAGTAATGTAATTATGCAACATGACCAACACTTCCCGCAATAAGACATTGGAGCCTCGTTCTGAGAAAACTGGACTTGATGCATGTGCGTAAAGTGCCGTCCCCGATTAGCCTGTGTAGTCCGCAATCAGGGCCGACACTCCGCCCCGCCTTTAAACGGAAAATTCCAAAAAAGCCGAAAACGAAGTCCTTGATTAGCCTATGTGGACAGCACATTCTAATCTGGGACTACACTTTACGCACATGCTCATTTATTCTAGTGACGTAAAGAAATAAACCAACGTTTGGAGTGGTCATAAGAATAACTTAGGTTTAATTACGTGTTATTTTAAATCCAGGATGGTAAATAACGTTGTCATGTTTTTTCGCAGGGTTATTTTGCAAGAAACGAAAAAGCGATTGTATGGCGCAGAGGGATTTATATATTCTGGAACGAGGTTAGTAGATGTTCGATACATACATGTATACAACACTGTCAGTTACTAATTAAAATGTATTGAATTTATTTAGAATATCGATCATTCAATTTAATTTACATTTATAGCATTTTTTTCCGTCTTATTTCAAAGTATGTAGTGCAATTAGGAATACAGTTGTTTTATCTTAGACTTCGCTACAACAAAAGCTAAACATGTTCTTGGAAAAGGGGGTTAATTGCTTGTGCGTAATGTGTTGTCCCAGACTAGCCTGTGCAGTCAGGGACGACACTTTCCGCCTAAACTGGATTTTCTCTAAGAAGAGACATCCTTCAAACGAAAAATTCCATGTGCCGTCCCAGACTGCAGACTGCACTGGCTAATCTGGGAAAACAATTTACGTGGATGAATTAAAATCCGTTTCCACAGAGTCGGGCTCATATTCATGCTATATTACAGGATAAGTACATACTGCTGGTATACGCACATGATGATACCAGTAAAGACGCGGACTCCAAGAAAGACACAATTAGCATCACAGTTCCCCGGGCAAGAAAAGGCATCAGGTAAAAAATGAGCGAGCTCTTGGAGACCGGGCATACTGCATGTGCCTAAAGTATTATCCCAGATTAGCCTGTGCATTTGGCACAATCTGGAACAAACATAACGCTTTTTTTGTATTTTTGTTTTAGAGAAATTCTTTTATTACCTTAAATCTAGTTAAGATAAAACCTACATTAAGACCCGTTTTCCCAGGGCGAGACTTACATACAATATGCCGTGGTACTTCATATGCATCAGCAGCTTTCTCGTGTACAAACTCTTCACAATAAAGTTCTTAATAAATTCACCCTCCGATATCACATAACAGCTTCAGCGTAATCCAGGCTATTGTAACTAATATATATCTCATGCTGATATGTCATACACGTGTTACAGTATATCTCATGCTGATATATCTTACACATGTTTCAGGTTGCTATGCCGGGCGGTGGATGAGATAGACAGCCTGATAGACGAATGGTACCCGGGCCTCACCAACATTGACCCCATGAAGGGCACGCCCGTACTGGACGTTCTAGCCCCGTGCACGCAGTGTAAAGGTTAGAATGTACACGAGTGTATACTCAATGTTGTGGCTCCTGATATAATATTCAAATTTACCGTTTAAGAGAAACAAAACAGATAATCACATGATAATGTTCCACAACATAAATGCCCCACTGTTAAAATGTGTTTTGCATTGGGTTGCACAGTTAAAAATGTATATTAAGCTCGATCTGTGCGTAAAGTGTCGTCCTATTTTTGCCTGAAAATACACACAGGCTAATCTGGACGATGCTTTTTGCCTAGGCTGGATTTTCATTTAGAGGAGACTTCCTTTAAATGGAAAATTCCGTAAAAGCGTTTAGTGTCGCCGTGATAAGCCTGTGCGCACTGCACTTGCTTATCTGGGACGACACTTTAAGCACATGCAATCAGCCCTGTTTTTTTAGAGCGCGGTAAGATTTTACATCTGTTATACATCTCATGAGTTGTAGTACTCATTTCTAGCTGCATGTTTATTTCAAATAATATGTAACAAAATGTTTATGCGTTATTCTTTAGTGTATGTTTTATGCCCCCGGTAGGATGGCATATAGTGATCGCACTGTCCGTATGTCTGTCTGTCCGTCCGTCCGTCTGTCCGTCTGAAATTCCGTCACACTTTGCGTTTAGGTTTTGCGTTTAGGTTTCGAAAAATGTGGAAAAAGGGGGCATATGTCATCCTACAGTGACAAGCCTTGTTTATGTCCTTTTCTTTTTTGCAGATTCCGAGAGACACATGTTTCCCATCTCCACTCTACAGGACAGACTCGCTGAAAGTGATTACATCCCGTGTCCAGTCCACAAGGGTGACGTGCTCCTTTCCGAACTGGTATTGTATTAATAAAAAACGAAAACTGATTTTTGTTGACTGACAATATGTTAGCCTCTTTGGTATTCATATCAGCAAACGTGGCTCAATTTGACTGCGAGAGTTTTTGTTATCTTATCAATTCAATCATTCAAAAAGCGTATTCTGAAGTTAGTTTTGTGTCGCCAATTTTCTTCCACATACTTTGCAGGCACCGGATCTAGTACTGGGTGACCTTGAGGATACGTATATACTGGATAAACAGGAGTTCAAGTTTGAAGAAAGGTATACAAGAGTTTCAGTCTGGGAAAACTGGGCTTAATGCATGTGCGTAAAGTGCCGTTCCGGATTAGCCTGTGCAGTCCGCACATACATAAAGCCCAGTTTTGCGCGGCTCTTATAACAAAGAATAAAAGGCTGTATGTATACATGAATTATTACGCACTTAAAGGTCTTCAACAGTATTCATGTAATGAAAACATTTTTATATTTAATTAAATCACATAAAAAATAAAATTTAAATAATATCAAAAAAGATGAAAATTTGTTTTCAATTTGCTACAAAATGCATTCCAAATTTACAAAAATGTTAACATGTTTAGATTTCTTTTTTATAATTAAATATTCAGGAGAAATTTGAAAGAAACGTGTCGTTGGAAATGGTTTTACGTGACATGCCTGTTGTCTTTCAGCCCCGACAACCTGATAGGAAATGGCACGTTCGGTGGCGTCTACAAGGCGGAGTACCATGGGCAGGTGGGTTTACAGGAATCCTAGTTATTGGTTACTACGTGCAATGGTTCCTTTGCTAATTTTGAAACAGGCGGAAATTGGTTCTTACGTTATTTTGACAAAACGGGCAATGGTCCTTACGGTTTTTAGACAGCCAGGACATTTATTCCTACATTTTATTGACATCCGCTACATTTTAGTTCCTACATTATATTGACACCCCAGAATTTTGTTCCTATATTATTGCTTCCCCGGACACTCGTAATGATTCGGATTACTGTTAACAAATAGATAAGTTCAGTTGTTGGATAACTACTAGTATGAGGTGATGACGTTTGATCGGCGCAAACTTTGTTGGTATATTTCGGATATAATGTTAAGAACCAATGTCCGGGATGTCAATATAATGGATGAACCATTGCCTGGGCTGTCAAAATAATGAAGAAACCAATGTCCGCCTGTGTAAAAATAACGCAGAAGCCAATATCCGGGCTTACAAAGTAACGTAGGAACCAATGTCCGGTTTGTTAAAATAACAAAGGAACCAGAGTCCGCCTGTGTCAAAATTAACATTGGAAAAATTGTGTGGACAGCTGGTTGACAGCGATAGTTTATAAGGCCGTCCTTGTATGATGAATGGAGTTGAATGTTGTTGTTGTGTTGTTGTTTTTTGTTTAAATAGTTTTCGCTATGCATTTCATTATTTATGACCAATGATTCTCTAAAAATTATATGAGATTTTACCATTAAAATTGTTTCAGCAATGCTAAATATAGTACAGAACTAAATAAAAAAACCAGTTTGGTCAAATGTATTGATAGCAAGTTTTGATATAAAAGTTGTTATACAAATTAGCCGAGCTCTGGGAAAATGGGGCTTAAGGCATGTGAGTAAAGTGTCGTCCCCGATTAGCCTGTGCAGGCTCATCAAAGACGACAAGTTCCGCTTGTAAGGTATTAATCGTTTAAATGAAGTAGCTTCATAGCGAAAATCCAGTCCAAGCGGCAAGTGTCGTCCTGGAGTAGCCTATGTGGACTGCACAGGCTAATCTGGGACGACACTTAGCGCACATGCATTAAGCCCAACTTTCCTAGAACGAGGATCTGCTAATAGCCAGTTGTGATGTGATAGTGATAATACAAATATTTCCAGGTTGTTGCCGTGAAAGTGTTCCGTGAGATCGGGGATATGCATTCAGTGAAAATGCTTCGACAAGAGGTAACATTCATAAATAAACTGCGATCGTGATGGTGCCAATGCGCCATATTCATTTCCAATAAGTATACCTTGTTGACGGCGGTCGTCAATTTGTAATCTCGACAGTTCATATATGCATTTTCTAACAGAAGAATAATGAAACTTCAGAACATTCTCAGTTTAGAAATTCCTGTTAACATCCACTAGTCTTATTTATGGTAAGTGAAGCAGAATATTAACATTGAAAGTCGATTGAGCCTCGTTCTGGGAAAAGTGTGCTAAATGCATTAGACGTAAAGTATCGTCCCATATATGCCTGTGCAATCCGCATATTGGACGATACTTCCCGTCTTAACTGGATTTTCGCTAAGATGAGACTTTCTTTAAACGTAACATACCATAAAAGCGGAAAGTGTCGTCGCAGATTAGGATTTACAGACTGTACAGGCTAATCTGGGATGACACTTTAAGCACATGCGTTAAGCCCAGTTCACCCAGAACGCGGCTTGATCCAATACTAAGACTATAACACACAGACACTACCTAGTACATGCAAATACGTGTCCCAATCTAAGGCGACTATTCTGCGATCTCTGGACCACCCCAGCGTGGTGTCCCTGAAGGCGGTTGGGGTGCGGCCCCCGGTGATCGTCCTCGAGTTCGCGCCCCACGGCACCCTGGGGTCGCTGTTCAAAGACGAGGCGGACAGGAACAAACGAGACACCAAGGTGCTCAAACATCGGATTGCTATGCAGGTGTGTATATTTCGAAGTTTCTGAGGTCGCATTATGTGAAGACCCGGAGTGTGTCCCAGCACTCCTACCTAATTTGCTTACTAGACTCACGAAAGTTGGGACGAATTTTGCATTATAGCTGCAATTTCCGGCTATTTAGTTTTTAACGGAAAGTTATTCAATTGTGGTATGGTCTTATGCTGTGGGGGAAACCATAGGATATCCACCTGTCCGGTATGGTGACCACCTACCAAACTCACATGCGCCGGGAACGGGGATTAAACCCGGGTCGCAGAAGTGAGAAGCGCATGTACCAGCAACTAAGCTAACCGAACCGCCCGATTGCTATGTAGGTGGGATCTCATGAGCATATATGTGTCGTGTTCTTAGAAAACTGGGCATTATGCTTGTGCGTAAATTGTTATCCCAGATAAGCCTGTGCAGTCCGCTCAGGCTAATCAGGGACGGCAATTTCCGAATTTATGGAAATTTTCGTTTAAATGATGTCTCTTCTAAGCGAAAATCCAGTGTAGGCGGAAAGTGTCGTCCCGGATTAGCCTGTGCGGACTGCACAGGCTAATCTGAGACGACACTTAACGCACAAGCATTATGCCCAGTTTTCTCAGAAAACAACACATATAGCTATTAGTAAAACCGTTAGAACAATTGGACAAAGTTAAAAAAATAAATACATAGTTATCCTTATCGTCATGTATTGTGCATGGATGTATCATGTTTATGATGTTAACAAGGTTTGAAATTATCCTAATTTTATTACTGTAAATGAAGCGCTGTCATCTTGTGCAAGTGATAATATGTGTCGTGTTATGAGAAAACTGGGCTTAATGCATATGCGTAAAGTGTCATCCCAGATTAGCCTGTGCAGTCCGCACAGGCTAATCCGGGAAGACACGTTCCGCCTTAACTGGATTTTCGCTAAGAAGAGACGTCATTTAAACGAAAAATTCCATAAAAGCGTAAATTGTCGTCCCTGATTAGCCTGTGCGGACTGCAGAGGCTAATCTGGGATGACAATTTACGCACAAGCATTTTACCCAGTTTTCTCAGAACACGACTCATGTTTTGGATAAACAATACTCACGTGTCCACATAGTAATGTATAATGCATTGTGTATTGTTTGATGGTCTGTTATTTAATATGGATGCCATCACGGTTATAAGGAACATTCAGCAAGAACCGATGAATTAATGTGAGTCTCGTTATGGAAAAACTGGGCTTAATACATATGCTTAAAGTGTCATCCCAGATTAGCTTGTGCAGTCCGCACAGGCTTATCAGGGATGACACTTTCGACATTAACTGGATTTTGTGCCGCACATGCATTAAGCTCATTTTTCCCATAACGAGGCTCATATGATGTCTCAAATAATTACAACCTGTTTGTAGGTTGCGGAAGGTCTGTGCTATCTGCACCGCATGAAGATCGTCTACCGAGACATGAAACCAGACAATATCCTCATCTTCAACACATGCGTCGAGGCTTCGGTTGGTATAGAACAATTACGTCAATCACTTAATTGAATTTAGACGAGTTTTCATTTACAATGTTTAGCCATGTATAAAGCGAAATGGTTTGACTGCAGTTGCTTTAAGACAAATTCGTATGGTACCAGGGCCACACGAACATTGGCCCTATGAAGATCGATGACTATTATAAACCCCCTTTTCTGCAATACGTTTGCCATATGGTTGTGTGAAATTGTTGCAGGTGAATGCTAAGATCGCCGACTATGGTATTGAGCGCTTCACTCCGACGTGCCTGTTATTTTGTTGTGTCTAATTGTTGCAGGTGAATGCTAAGATCGCCGACTATGGTATTGAGCGCTTCACTCCGACGTGCCTGTTATTTTGTTGTGTCTAATTGTTGCAGGTGAATGCTAAGATCGCCGACTATGGTATTGAGCGCTTCACTCCGACGTGCCTGTTATTTTGTTGTGTCTAATTGTTGCAGGTGAATGCTAAGATCGCCGACTATGGTATTGAGCGCTTCACTCCGACGTGCATGTTATTTGGTTGTGTCTAATTGTTGCAGGTGAACGCTAAGATCGCAGATTATAAAATCGCGCGCTTCACTGGGATGTTTGTGTTATTTGGTTGTGTGTAATTGATGCAGGTGAACGCCAAGATCGCCGACTATGGAATTGCACGCTTTACTGCGATGTGTGTGTTATTTGATTGTGTGTAATTGATGCAGGTGAACGCTAAGATCGCCGACTATGGAATCGCGCGCTTCACTGCGATGCAGGGACTTTGTGCCCAGGAGGGGACGCCTGGATACAGAGCACCGGAAATGGTCAACAATGAAAACTATTCCTTCCAGGTACAAAGTACACCTTTAAATGTTTATTGTGGACGGTAATTTACTTTTTACAACTGACACTAAATAAAACACTTATAGTTGAATTCCGGGTTTTTTACAAATATGAAGGACGGATGTCTTAAATTTTAATACGAAATTTCGAATTCACATATCGAAATAAATCGGAAAACATCGTGTGCTATTTTGTATACCAAATCCTTGTTTTGTTAAACAAAAGAAACCAAATTGTATTAAGGATTTAACTTCTCGCTGACATCTTTTATTTTTCTTTGGCCCAGGCGGACATATTTTCCTTCGGTCTGACCCTGTACGTGATGTTGGCTGGGAAGCACCCATTTTACTATATGGACTCAAGCATGGAGATGGACAGAGCCATTGCCATGGTAACTATTAGCCTCGTTCTGGGAAAACTGGGCTTAATGCATGTGCGTAAAGTAAAGAAAAAATACCATAAAGTTGAAAGTGTCGTCCTGTACGGGCTGAGCAGGCTAATCAGGAACGACACTTTACGCAGATGTATTAAGTATGGTTTTCCCAGAATGCGGCTCAAATCTGATTACTTTAAGAAAGCGATAGTATGGGTCATTATGTACGTGTAATGGTATTTATATTTTCATTTAAAAGACAGCACAATTTTGTGTTATTAAAGAACTTTCCATAGCAATTGTTCTGGTCATTTAGATAAGGACAGTATCGGACAGTATCGGTTTTTTAGTAATTCAACAGTACGTCATTCGTGTAAATGTTTCTTATTAATTAAAGTTTAAAATAAACATATGGACGATATTGATTATAAATATCGATTGACTTAATATTTAATGATGATGCAAGATTGTTATGTTTTGTTTTTACATATACTACTGATTTATTGATTACTGCTTTCAAACACAAGAAAGGAGTCCACAGTGACGTTTCAACATACCCGGTGTTAATCAAGTTGTTCGTTTTCCAAGCATGTCCCCATACCGCTCCCGGAAACGAACACCTCCTCGCACGACTGGACGGATATGAAGCTTATCACGATGCATTGTCTGAATGCTGAACCGGAAGGGCGCCCCAGTGCCGCCTGTCTCGTGGAGATGCTCAAGAGGTCCGAGATCTACGGCCTTCAGAGGGTCATCCCGGTCTCCCGGTCAACAACCGTCGAGTGTCTAGCCGTAGAGGTACGTTTTATTATATGAGCCGCATTCTTGCAAAACTGCGCTTAAAGCATGTGCGTAAAGTTTTGTCCTAGATAAGCCTGTGCAATCAGCACAGGCAAATCAGGGACGACACTTTCCGTTTTTTATGGAATTGTTCGTTTAAAGGAAGTCTCTTCTAAACAAAAATATTGTCTAGGCTGAAATTGTCGTCTCTGATAAGCCTGAGCGGACTTCACAGGCTAATCTGGGACGAAACTTTACGAACTATCATTTACCCAGAACTAGGTTCATATAGATATTGTGTCAGACAACTGATGTTAAGTTGTAAATACATAGTTCCGGTATTGAGCTTTACGATTCGGAGAACGCAATTGAATTATATGTGTTATTTGTGTTGTGTCGCATTGGTATTGATATGATGCTAACTTTTTATTCTTTGTGTTGAAAATATAGTTTCACTGTTTTGTTTATTAAGAAAATGTTGAAAACAATTACAATCATGAATACCAATAAACGATAAGCATTTTTTGTTATCAAAGAACGCTCATTCGTATTATATTTCTTTGGAACAATAAATATTCGTATTGGACGAAAAAAGGAATACTATTTTAGGAAATTCGTCGCTTTGGACGTCCCGACCTGCGTGTTTGGATCGCAAGTGGTGACCAAGAGACGTCCCAACTTTCCTACACGGACATGAGCGACAATGCGAGCAAGACAAAGGTATTCCGAAACCATGCATCCAATTGGCATTAAATACAATGTCAGTGGCGTAGCTTATCCTTCTTGCGCTGAATGCCCTTTATTAATGCATCCATTTATGACGGTTCCATATTGTGGGCTTATAAGTGACGAAAGGTAAGGTAGTTTTTAATTAGTTCGACCCTTACCGAACCTTCGATTTGTATTGCTTGCTTTTTTCTATTTTTTTTTTTTTTAAATTGTAGGACCGAGCCAACAAGATCTGCGCGTAGCTACGCTACTGCACAATGTACATAGTCACCATGTACTATAATTTATTGTCAGCATTATACATTTGGGTCTTTAAAAACATATTCGCAAAGTAACGCATATTTATAAAAGTTAAATTTTGTTTATATTGATACAATAACAACTATCAAACAGCAACTGCCAACAACATAAGACAATTGATATAAAGCATCGCCTTATGTGAGAAATTGTAATATAATTGAATGTAATAAAAACAATCACTTTTAAGTTTTATAAAAAAAAAAGTCACATGGGCACTAGTATTTTCTACTGTTTGCGCAATGACATATGAGCCGCGGTCTATGAAAACTGGGATAAATGCATGTACGTAACGTATCGTTCACACAGGCTTAGGCCAAAAAAAAATAGGTCCGTTTCCGGTCGCCCGACCGTGTCTCCAGAATCTGCGCCGACCCCCAACTTTTTATTGGGGTCGCCAAAAAAAAGAAAATTTTGTTCATTTTCGTTTATTTCGGTTCATTTCTCCATTCTAGTACCCGAAAGACAAAAAAAATAAAAATAAATCCCTACCTTCCGACCCTGTTGGCCTTAGCAGGGACTGTAAAGGCTTATCTTGGACGTAACTTTTCGCTTTAGTGAAATTTTCAATGTCGCCCCTGATTAGGCTCTGCGGACTGATATAAACTTGTCTTAAGTCTTGGTTCTCTGATCTTAAGGGTATTCACTTCAAGCACGGTCGTATCCTGTGCATGGAAGGCATTGGTGACTTCAAGATGGCCCTGGGGACCCAGCTAGGGCAGGTCGTGATTATCGACACCCTCAACTGTCGCATCCTACAACATTCCCGACAGTTTGACGACAGCGTGCTGTGTATGTGTGTATGCAGAAGGTAACTATTGACGACAGCGAGCTGTGTATATGTGTATGCAGAAGGTAACTATTGACGACAGCGTGCTCTGTATATGTGTATGCAGAAGGTAACTATTGACGACAGCGTGCTGTGTATGTGTGTATGCAGAAGGTAACTATTGACGACAGCGTGTTGTGTACATGTATGTGTGTATGCAGAAGGTAACTTCTCTTAGGATAGCAACATATGTAACCGGTCGCTAAATAAAATAAATAGAACAATACTATTTATTAAAAAACAACGCATAAAAGAGGTTATAGGCATATTTCAAATAGAGTTGTTTGGGTTGTTTTAATTACAAAATAAACAGACTAAAAGGGGGTAACAGTGTAATGTTGATCCATGCAGGTAGTTTTTTTGCGCACAAAATGAATAATGGTGCATCCGAAATTATTTTTGTTAATGTTTAATGACCTTTTTTGAATAGGAACTCAGTTAAAAGTAGGAGTATGAATTTACATTGTGATTTTCTTTCTTCAGTCGTTGTCCGTCTGCTACCGATTCCTCTCTGCTTGTTGGACTGGCCAATGGAAAGATGGTGATATTCTCGGTGGCAAATATTGTCATGGTAACACACAATTTTATATGTGAGGCTCGTTTTTGGAAAACGGAGCTTAATGCATTTGCGTAAAGTGTCGTCCCAGATAAGCCTGTGCAGTAAGCACAGGCTAATCAGTGACGACACTTCTCGCTTAAACTGGATTTTCGTTTAAAAGAAACTACTTTTTACGAAAAATACCATACACACGGAAAGTGTCGATCGTCAATGATAAGCCTGTGCGAACTGCACAGGCTAATCTGGTACGACACTTTATGCACATGCATTAAGCCTAGTTTTCCCAGAAGTATGCTTATATGATAACTTTTGATGAACACGTATATCGCATTTGTTGTGTTCGTTTGTGTGAACTTTTACCGTTTTCAACAGTATTTCAGTCATAGTACATAGGTCAGTTAACCCATTTATGCCTAGCGTCTAGAAAAAAGGCCTTGGCAAACAGCGTAGACCCAGATGAGATGCCGCATGATCATCAGGGTCTGAGCTGTTTGCTTTAAGGAATTTCTGTAAGAAATATTCTGAATATAGAAATAAATATACTAGACATCCCTAATTTTGGAAATAAATTGATCCAATTTAGAAGGATGGGAGAGTCCACTAGGCATAAATGGGTAAACTTACTCACATTTGATCCTGTGTAAGCTGGTTTACTAGGAACGAGTGCATATACTAACGTCAGTAAATGAATTGAAACAAAGGTAGGGGAGAATGGCTGTAGAAACCTTCAAGTTATTATACAATTAATTTGAAAGAAGTACAGGATCATCAAATTTGTTGCCCAGCGATCTACCAAGTGATCTAGCCGGTATGGTGTACATTTTGATTTAAATAATATTTAAATAATAATAAAAAAGTCTAATGTATAACCCATATGCACTAAGTCCTTTTTTCCTTCGAACACAGACCGCCAACATAGAACCCCGCACTGTGGAACTCGGTCAGGAATGCGAGCCCGTGCTGTGCATGACAAGACATGGCGACCGGATGTACGTGACGTGTGGCGTCAGAATCTTCATTCTCAACATTGACAACAACTTCACGAAGGAGAAATGCATCATAACCGGTGATATGTAAGTTGATGTATTTGTACAGATAGCCAATACTGGTTAACCCATTTATGCCTAGTGGACTCTCCCATACTTCTAAATTGGATCAATTTATTTCCAAAATTAGGGATGTCTAGTATATTTATTTCTATATTTAGAATATTTCTTACAGAAATTCCTTTAAGCAAACAGCGCAGACTCTGATGAGACGCCGCATCATGCGGCGTCTCATCTGGGTCTACGCTGTTTGCCAAGGCCTTTTTTCTAGACGCTAGGCATAAATGGGTTAATATTTCATGTATCAATTTGAATTTGAAATGGGGCTTACACCATATGCGACCATCGTAGCCCCAGACCACCCTGCGTACCAAGAGCTTAACTGTCCGCGAATGAGACCACTAAGCCTTGCATGACTTTAAAGTGGACATGGTAGCTCTTGGCCAGTTTGTGCGAATGCGCAAGCTAATCTTGGACGACACTTTACGCACTAAATCCCGTTTTCCCAGAGCGTGGCCCATTTTATGTGTGTGTAACGTGTGTATTTCCAGTAATCCCTCCTCGCCTCCTCTGTACACCCTGCTGGTGATCCGAGGTCTGCTGGTGTTCTCCCGAAAGAGCTCCTGTGTGATCGAGATATGGGACGCGCATCACGAGAAGCCGCTACACACAGCCACCCTGGACTCCATGCTCCGGTATTCACACTGTCTACACGGTCTACGTGTCATGCTCGATATATCCTTCTTTCCTGTACATTTGCTTAAGATTCAGCAAACCTCCATATGTTTTAAATATAAGAATAACATTTTTTGTCATAAGAAAAGAGTTAGAACGTCCTATCAAATGGGCATATTTTTGTTTAATAAATTTTGGATTTTTCTAAAAACAAGAGCTGTCACCATAGGATGACATATGCCCCCTTTTCCACATTTTTGTAAACCTAAACGCAAAGTGTTTTTCCACATTTTTCGAAACCTAAACGCAAAGTGTGACGGAATTTCAGACGGACAAACAGACAGATCACTATATGCCCACCTTCGGGGGCATAAAAAACAATAGATTAACTTCAAATCCTTGATTCATATGGTACACATATTAATAATAGAGCTGCAGAAACATTATCAAGCAAGATCTTTGATCTAAGGCCTGTGACCAACTGCCTATACAATACAATACATTACATATAACACACTTTTAACATAAATATGACTTAGCCTGGGGTCATCGCCTTGGAACGGCAAATCTTAAGCATTGGGACAGGTTTCAACCAGTTCCGCGACATGCATTAACATATAATTGTCACTTGAATTATGATTATTTTACGTACAATGTATACTATATTTGCATGCAAAAACGGAAATGCCTGTACAAGCGCTTAGATCACACTACGGAGAGTAAAAGAGCAGCTTATATGAAAAAAGGATATGAAACGCGCTCTGATAAAACAGGGCGTAAAACATGTGCATAAAGTCTCGTCCCAGCTGAGCCTGTGCAGTTCGTACAAGCTAATCAGGTGCGACACCTTCCGCTTTTACTGAATTTTTCGTTTAAAGGAAGTCTCTCCTAAAAGAAAATCCAGTTAAGGCGGAAAGTGTCGCCCCTGATTATACTGTGGGGAAATTTACAGGCTAATCTGTGATGACACTTTACGCAACTGCACAGTTTTCCCAGAGCGCGGCTCATATAATTCCTGTGTCTGCGTGTCCTCAGTATATCCAAACCGGAAGCGCGGATCACGTCAACCTCGTCGGACGGTCGGTGGCTGTGGGTGGGAACACACAGCGGCTACCTGGCCCTTATGGACACGGTCACGTGGTCGTTCCTGTATGTCACACACCGGTACACCAGCGCCATCCGCAGTCTTGAGCACGCCGTCTGCAACAAAGGTTAAGTAGTTTCTTTGTATGTAGCCAAATGCATTGAAAATGCCATGTAAATCCGAAAGAATGCACGTCACATGAACCAGTCAACACATTGCAAATCTCGCCCAGTTTTTACGTTAAATGTCGATTGTATAAATGACCTATACTCATGTGCGCTTATCTGTTTAACATAATGTGTCGTGGTCTGGGTAAGGCGGGTTTTTGAAAGCATGTGTGTAAAGTGTCCTCCCATGTTGGGCTGTTGACACTTTCCTCCTAGACTGGATTTTCATTATAAAGAGACTAACTTAAAACGAAACATTCCATAAAAGAGGAAAGTGTCGTCCCAGAGTAGCATTTGTGGACTGCACAAGCTTATCTGAGAGGACACTACGCACATGAATTTAGCCCAGTTTTCCCAGAACGCGGCCCTAATTTTGATGCTGTAAATGTGTATGAATATATGTGATAATAAACTACTGTCATAACTTCAGAATGATGAATACCGCTAGGTTTTTCGGGCCGGTGGACTTATACTACAAATTTAACATTGGTAAATGGCATAACGTTGTGGTAGTGTTCACCGAAATAGGTCATTAGCAATACCTTCCAATCTCTTGCAATCAACCTTAAGTCCATTTTCTGTATTTGGGCCAAACAGTTGTCAAATTATGCATGGAGAATTTCGATCATTTTTATAAGAAAAGTAGGTGAATTGCCGCGATCGTTTGGACGAAACCTCTGCTTGGAGATTGAAGAAAAATTACTTCCTAGCGTTCATTTTAAAGATACTATGCGGCCGTGTTACAGGTACCGTACGTCACGTGTTCACCGGCGGAATGGGGCATACCGACATCTTCAACCCTGGTTCTAAAGGTTCGATATAGCAGCGAATATAAAAATGAGCTGTTCTACTACATAGAATTGTTAGTTTCGTGTCATTAATAGGTCTTTCACGTGATATTTTATAGCATAGGGAACCGATTGTTAATATATTAAGTGTAAGTAAAACTAAATGAACATTAATGCAAGTGTGTTAAGTAATTTAATGATTTAATTTAACAATAATAATAAAAACCACCATTAAACCAACCTTTTTTCTTAAAATTATAACGTTAATGTGTTCTATATGTTTTATATGCGATGCATTTTCCACGTTAGGTTCCCAGCACGGCTGCGTTCTCGTCTGGGACGCCGACCTGCCCGAGTATACCAAGCTGCTGACGGAGTATGAGCGCAGACGACACAGTGTTGTTGTATAGCAGACGACACGGTGCTATTGAATAGCAGACGACACGGTGCTATTGTATAGCAGACGACACGGTGTTATTGTAAAGCAGACGTTAAAGTGTTGTTGTATAGCAGACGACACAGTGTAGTTGTATAGCAGACGACCTGGTGTTATTGTATAGCAGACAACACAGTGTAATTGTAAAGGAGGCAGTAATCAACTATTTGAATTTCCTGTGCAATTAAAATGACTTATGGTATGAGTAATTTGCCAGAAAAAAAAACAGTTGTATTCTTGCTATACATGTATGCACACAGGCGTCCCCTAAACAGCAGACGTAATGACCAGCAGTTACCAGTCACCTTTCTAAAGAGCTCGTTCTCTTTAAATATAGGCTTTGTTCGGTTTTATTTTGTGTTTAATAAGTTATAAAACCATACTGCATGTGATATACAATTGTCACATACCGCGTGAACGGCTATTAAGATATTTGTTTGAAACATTTCTGTATTTTATGACTGTTCTGAGTAACCTTATTAATTTTGCCGCATTCTGGGAAAACAAGGGCTTAAAGCATGGGCGTTAAGTGTCGTCCCAGATTACCCTGTGCAGTCCGCACTTTCCGCTTTAATGGTATGTTTCGTTTAAGGGACGTCTCTTCTTTGCAAAAATCTAATTTAGGAGGAAAGTGTCGTCCAAGATTAGCCTGTACAGACTGCACAGGCTAATCTACAACAACACTTTACGCACACGCATTAAGTCCATTTTCCCCAGAATTATGCTCAAGTGTACATGTATATACATGCATGCGTTGACATCTGTGTTCTAAATGTAATGTCATGTTCACCACTGGTACATATATCTAGTTAATAAACTATTGAATCATATTGGATCTAAATATGTAAAGTATATAGTGATCATATTTTAATTATCTTGCATTTACACTTTGTTGCCATTCATTGATTTATATACATGTATATTAATTCCACTGCAATTGGTTGTATTCATTACTGATGATCTCACTGTATTATTTTCATGCTCTTTTTGCATCTGCTATTAATAGTTCCCCTGAGTACAAAGTGCTCATTGTGAGCCATTGTGGTGGGTGGCACTCCGGCGTCCGTCTTCGTATGTCGTCAGCTCAAAGTGGCCATGACCCAGGGGTCACATAATTATACATAAGTTAAACAATAACATTTAATTTTCTGAATCTCAAGTCCCAGAGCTTTGATATTTGGACTGTAGCATCATTTAGTGGTCCTCTAATAAATTTGTTGAAATCATGCCTTTTGAGTTAAAGTTGACGCAACACTGTGGGGGCAACTCTTTTTAATTGCATGTATTAAGTAAAAAACTTGTATTTAGCATCGTGTAGTGGGCCTTAACAAATATTGTCAAATTATGCTCCTAGAATCAAGAATGTCCTGGCCTTAACCCCTTTGCATGCTGGGAAATTTGTCGTCTGCTAAAATGTTGTCTGCTAAATTTCTAAAATTAGCATTTTCTTCGATTTTTTTTCAAAGAATACTATCAGAATAGCAAACAGTTTGGATCCTGATGAGACGCCACGTTCTGTGGTGTCTCATCTGGATCCAAACTGTTTGCAAAGGCCTTCAAAATCCGGTTCCAGCGCTCAAAGGGTTAAGGGTCACACAGTTAACAAAGACTTCAATTGCAAAATGACTTCAAATATCTTCTCTGAAAACACGAGGCCCATATGTTTTGTATTTGGTTTGTAACACCGTATAGTAGTCCCCTACCAACTTTGTTAAAATCATACCCCTATGGTCAAAATTGCCTTCGCCTACTTCTGCTATGTTTTTTTTTTCAAAATAATATCTGGGGTTATAATTGGCCAAGCCGCTCGGGTCACATAGTTTATGGACACTTCCTTAGCAACGCCACTTCTGCTCACGAAAACATACAACCAGTGAGCAATCTATCTTGGTCCTCTTGTACTTTATTGTTTTTGCCTTTTTAATCAATTTGTTTTTGTCATTTATTACGGACATATTGTATGTTCTTATTACTGTTTCATACAATTTTATGTTGTTATACTGTATAGGACACCAGTTCATTTCATTATATGATTGAATTTGCTATGCAGTGTATGATTGCTATGTATTTTTGGCGATGATTGAACAGTGCTCCATTCTGTTCGTGTGCGTGTATGGCTTGATTTATGTTGTTTTCTTGTTTATGTGATCTTTACTTTAGGATAAGCATAAGCCATTACCTGTGATACAAATATAACTGTCTTCGTTTATAATGTGTATATTTTTGTGATATATTATGGAAACACAACACTGTTGTAGACGCTCTGTTGATGTGCATTATGATTTATTTGTGAGTATACCTTAACTTAATGTGCAATAAAATTATTTAAACGAAAGTTTTAATGTTGAAGATTTCATGTTGAAAATTTAAAACCATTGAAGAGTGCGCGCGCATGTAGTACATACACAGCAGTATATGACCTTCCAACATGCAAGTTACATCTCCAAGCACATGTATCTAGCTATGCTGGTCAGGAACGTCCAACATGTTCCACAAGATGACAAGTTATGACTTGTATTAACAGAAACCACCGGAACGCTTATCAGAATCCACCGGAAACGCTTATCAGAAACCACTGGAAAAGCTTATCAGAAACCACTGAAAACACTTATCAGAAACCACCGGAAACGCTTATCAGGAGACCAGATGTATTATACTTACCAGCAAGTTTCAGTTACATATGCACTATGAACTTCAAACTCACATCTATGTATTATCGTGCCCATTGTTAAAAGCAAGTTAAACATCAGAACCTTTGATTCAAGCACTTGTATTAAAAAACAAACTTTAGGCAATATTAAAATGGTAATGTGTATTTGATTATATTATACAAAATACATAGATAAAATAAAATAGATAAAATATTACAAATACTTTGGTAAGCACATTGATCTAGAATTTACCCCAGTTTCCATGTTTTAACAGAAATAAAACATGCCAGGCATGATTACGATATTCATAAACATCAATTTAATAAACAAGGCTTGTCACCATAGGATGACATATGTCCCCTTTTTCCACATTTTTCTAAACCTAAACGCAAAGTGTGACAGAATTTCAGACGGACAGACAGACGAACAGTGTGATCACTATATGACCACCTTCAGGGGCATAAAAACTAATTTCATCTACAAAAATTAAAATAGACGAATAGTATATGAAGCTATTAGCACCTTTTTCACCAATCATCAAAATGAACAACCAACCATTATACAGGAATATTAATATGGCATTCAATAACATATGGACTTTTTAACATCAACCAGCAAACCATTTGATGATAACTACATTAAGGTGATTAAGGGTGCTTGCAGTAGTACTCATACAATACAGACTAATTATACTATGCAAAAATTATTGTACTTTGTCAAGATGTATCATTGTTAATCAGGACAAAAGTAACAAGAGGGCGAAGCTGGCCCTAGTTCTCTCAGTTCATTCAATGGTTGTCAAAAATATGGCCTAGTTATGAAGTGTTTGAGCCAGATTAGTCAGATACGATTATTTCTTTGATCTGCATCAAGAAAATCATTCTCTTAAAATACTCAAGTATTAGGTGAACAAGCTTTGTTTGTGAAACACTATGTCCACAAAGTTTCATGAAGCTCTGATGGAAACTATGACCCATATTGTCTACACAAGGTTTTTCTATGATTTGACCTAGTGACCTAGTTTTTGACACCAGATGACCCAAATACAATCCCAACCCGGATTTCATCAAGATTAACATTCTGGCCAAATTTTATTAAGATTGGATGAAAACCGAGAACTCTACTGTCTACACAAGTTGTTTTTTTTAAATTAAACCTAGTGACCTAGTTTTTTACCATAGATGACCCAAATACAATCCCAATCCAGATTTCATCAAGATAAACATTCTGACCAAATTTCATAAAGATTGGATGAAAACTGTGACCTCTATTGTCTACACAAGGTTTTCTATTATTTGACCTAGTGACCTAGTTTTTGACCCCAGATGACCCAAATACAATCCCAACCCAGATTTCATCAAGATAAACATTCTGACCAAATTTCATAAAGATTGGATGAAAACTGTGACCTCTACTGTCTACAAAAACAAATTGTTGACGCACGCACGACGGACGCCACACGATCACATAAGCTCACCGTGTCATTTCGTGACAGGTGAGCTAAAAATATCATTAAAATATTATGAAACAACTATTGCACAGTTTAACCATACACAACTTAAAATTCATTAACAACTAACACATTTACTTATAATGTCTTCCCTGTAACCTTGGAAACGCATATTTTACAAAGAAGAAAACGTAAATATGTACAAAATAAAGCCATAAAACATCACAATCAGTTGTGGCAGTTTTGTGTAAACAGTTTTGACAATTAGCACAAGTACCTAACTGTTAATGGTTCTAAATTCTATTTTTGTTAGTGGCTTGTAATATGAAAATATATAATCAAATTGCAAATGTACACAAACTACTAACAATTTAAATTCTGATTAAAAAGCCAATATGCAAATGTTTATACTACTGTAAACAAAAATTGCATCACCGGCAATTATGATATGCAACCTAATAAGCACAAACGTTTAAAACTATAAAACTAATAATTTAATACAACATACAATATAAGCAGTGGTGCACAGTGGAATGTGTATAAAATATTAACAATCTAATAATGTAACAATTCATCCTTTACAAACTAAGTAAAATTTCAGATATGAGTCATGTTCTGAGAAAACTAAGCATAATGCATGTGCGTAAAGTGTTGTTCCAGATTAGCCTGTGCAATCCGTCTGCAATAAAACATTAGTTATTTATTTAATGAAAAAAATAGGATTAAACTACTTTCATAAAAATGGTTTACGTACACTGTCTTTACATGAAATTTTCAACCATAATTATAGAACTCTTCATTTCAATGCAACACACATACCTTATCCCAGTCCTTCCCAAATACCGTCGGTCCTCGAATTTTTCCGATAATAAATTGGAAAATCTGGAAATGATTCTTATATTGCAGGACCTCGTGTCCGGTAATAAAATAACGGCGAAATTTGGAATTCCATAAGCTATTTTCAAAAAAGTTTCAAGGCAAAAGTTAGATTTTACCAAATTATTAATGAATACTCCAATAATGTAAAACGTTTTTCATTGGTTGCATTTTATGAATGACGTAAGTGTATATACGGTATCCAAAGATTTTTGCTGCGTCGCCAAATGAATAACACACTACGTCATCACTATATGAGTACATTTCGCAAAGGGAGAGAATAAACATTGACAAGCATGTGCGTTTTAGTTTCCGTTTACGGATTTATTCGTAAGCAAGCAGGCAATAAACGAAATTCATTGTGGCCTTCCCGCGAACTGTCAACATCAACAGAGGAGTTAAAAAGGAAATTACATAAACAGAAACAAATATATAATTAAATTATTAACTTGCTCTCAATGGAATAAATGAAGTGAAGCTCCTAAGTACATTATTTTATTAAGAGGGAGTTTCATTATTTGTTAGTGAAATGTATAAATATTGATATAAAATAGTATATTATAATAATAATATTCAAATTTTGTTTTAAAAAATCTCATTTTTGTCATTCTTTATCATTTTCCTTTTTTGGGCCGGAAATGATCAGTCCGGGCCGTCAAAGGATGCATGATTATAGGACCTCCTGGCCGGCAATAAATTATAATTTTGGGAAGGACTGCCTTATCCAATCTGGAAGCATGAAAATTTGAAGATCTTTTGGAAAACTTGGCTGTCATGTCATAAAAAGAAACTGTATGAGTAACTTTCATGATGATAGGGCCAAAACTGTGTCTTCTAGTGTCCTCAAGGTTTCACTATAGCCAAATAAGGAAAACAGACCGGTCTCTGGGGGCCATATTTTACAAGGGACAAGAACCAATTTCAAACTTGGCAAAGATATCATCGGTCTTAATCTTCTGAGTTAGTTCCATGCAGATAGGGTAATAAATTTGACTTCTAGAGTTTTCACAAGGTTTACTCAAGCCATATATGAAAAACTGCTCCGCACCCTGGCAACAAGGTTTTCAATGGTCCTGAAACATTTTCAAACTCGGATCAGATATGATTGGGAAAAACAATGGGCTGAGATATAATTGGGACAAATGTTCTGAGCAAGTTTCAGGATGATTGGACCAAAAACGTGATTTCTGGAGTGTTCACAAATTGTGTTCTTTAAATTCACATAGTGACCTAGTGTTTGACCCCATGTGATCCAGTTTTGAACCAGTTTGCAATATCATAAGGACAATATATCATTGTTTTGACTAAGTTTTATGAAGATTTGGCAATAAATGTGGCCTCAATTTATGTTAATGTTGGACGACTGACAAAAGGTTATCACAAAGATTACCATGAGCACCTTGTTCACAGGTGAGCTAAAAATAAATTAACATATAATTTACTTTAATTTTACAAAGAAATGCACCATACATGTGTATATAAAACAATAATAATTATCATTAAGTTTTGTAACTGTATAATTGGCATAATTCACATCATTAAGGAGACAAAAGAAAGAACAAACCTTTGTTCACATAAACATCAAGCCAAACAATGGCTTAAGATAACTAAAATTTCATAAATTATGGCCAAAAATGGCTACACACTACTAAATTGGTTAACACGTACATATTTAACCCTCCAGAAATTCTAACAACAAATGACTACATCTAGCAGAGGTCTGTCGTCAACAGCCACAACTCGACTGAACTGGTTTGTCCTGCGCTGTGGGTCGTATCGTTGACGATGGTTGAGGGCGCATGGATTCTGAGAAGTCATCTAGCGTCGCATGTTTAGCCATCATTTCCTCGATTAGAAACCTTGAAGATAGTGACCGATATAATTAAATTTATTCATGTTGAAGCATGCAAGTTTACAACTAAACTATACAAAAAGTTAAAATTCCTGGATCTGCCCTTGCCTTTAAGGCAAACACATTTGACAAATGTCATAATATTACAGGCAAGATCATATTTGCTCGACTCAATTACATTTTTTAATTGGATGAATCTATGAATTGCATTACAAAACATTGTAGTACCGTAACAGATACAGTAGCAGCCTTGAAACGTTAAGGTCACAAGTTTGAACCCTGCTTAGTACAATTAAATTTTATCAAGGTTGATCGTACTTAAGTACAGTTGTTACGTAAATAACTAAGTAAGGAATGACAACTGTATCAAATCTACAGTGAAATAACTAGAGTTTGGAGTATCCTGGGCCCGTATTCATCAAACAATTCGTAGACTTAAGTCTAAGAAAAAAAGAATATTCTTTAAAGTGGAATATTCAATAATTGAGTTAAACTTGGCATTAACTCTACCTCTTTTTACATCATTCCGTGTAGAACATTCTGTTAAGGGGATTATCACCTGTGGTAGCATGCATATATTCAAACACTGGAAGTATTTTTTTTGGTTCTATGTTTATTCTTTATTCTTATGTATAAGAATGGGTTGTTGAATATTGGCCAAGTACACCCCTCACTCCTTCATTTCAGGCGCTACAAATAGTTATAAACTAACTCACCTCATGGATTCCTCGACCATCAGCCCCTCCTTGACAGAGATCTCGGTCCAGCCCACAAAGTCGTGTTCCTTACACGCCTCCTCTATCTCTGACTGCTCAACTTCCCGGTGGGTCAGATCACACTGTGAACACAACCCAAATGTATTTGTTTGAACCTTTTTTTATTTAGCTGGATTGCAATGAAAGCCTAAGGCTTATTAAATAGGTATTGGGTCCTTTTTCTGGGTAGAACCAGTACTTGGTGTCTTTGGGAAGATCTTAAGAATTCTTCCACAGTGGGGATCAAACCCATGACCTCCCAGACCCTAGGCTGACACCATATCCACTTCGCCATGGTGACATCTATATCTAGAAGTATCTGCTTATATATATCATATAAGTTATCAATGTATGAAGTTTCCTAACAATAGCAAGGTTGTCCTGCTTAGCTTGCCTTTTCTTCAAAAGGTCAATGAAAAACGCAAGCCTTTTTTTATTTGCAAGCAGCAGACACAATTCAATAAAGAAAGAGACAGTCATACTTTATTGGCCAGCAGAAGACACGGTACGGGTGAGCCGTCCAGCAGCGTGCACTTCTGGTCGAGGTCTTCCTTCCACTTGATTGTGTTCTGGAACGTCGGGCGGTGTGTAAGGTCAAACATGACAATGCAAGCGTGGGCGTCCTTGTAGTATACGCGGGTCATAGATGTAAAACGCTCCTGACCTGTAAAAAATAGCTATTAAACAGCATTGTGGCATACATTGTTCAAAGATGTGAAACTCCTAACCTGTATTAAATAGCTGTTAAAGAAAATGTGGATAACAATTGCCATTGACGTGAAATGCTCTTGACCCCTAATAAACAGCTGTTAAACAGCATTGTGGCATACAGTGCTGATATATGTGAAACGAGCCTGACATGTAATGAAGAGCTGTTTAAAGGCATTGTAGTTTACACTGTTCATAGAGGTGACATACTTCTGACCTGTTATAAGTAGCTGTTCAATGGCATGGTAGCATACAATGGTCATATACAAGAAACTTGCTGTGTTCAGGTGAGCTAATAACAATATGGACTATTTCCCTACCTGCTATATCCCAGAGTTGCAGTTTGATGTTTTGTGCATCGGACCACTTGATGACTTTAAGTGCAAAGTCCACTGAAACAACAATGTCACAAAATTTAATGTTAACGGTAAAAAATAAAAATAAAAAAAATATAATTAAACAAGAGTGCCAATTGTCACAAGATACGCCCATTGGAAGGTTTTTGACACAATGCTAAATGCTTGAAATGCACTAAGTGACCTAGTTTTTGACCCGACATGACCCATATTTGAACTTGACCTAGAAATTGTCTAGATACAACTTCTGACCAAGTTTGGTGAAGATCGGATGAAAACTACTTGAATTAGAGAGCTGACACTGCTGTGGACGCCGCCTGCCCGCCCGCCGCCCGCCAAGTGTGAAACTATAAAACGTCCCGTTTTGAAAAAAACGTGCGTATAAAAAAGAGCTCCAAACCTCACACTTAGCCTAGGGAAAATGATTTTAATGGCACAATTACACAATTGACAACTCAAAAAACATTAAAACTAACTAAACACTGAAAATAAATACATCTCGGGTCACCATCTTGGAACAGTCAATTCAAAAACCCATTAGGGGTTTAAACCGGTCTTAAGGAGTTCCAAACCTCACACTTGGCCAATAATTATTCATTGAAAAATGTGAGTGTAAACATAAATTAACCTCAAAGCATCACGATTTAAATTACATAGAAATAAAAGAGAAAACATTTCAATTTAATTATCATTTAACTCCTGGGTGGTTGTATACAGACCACAGCACAAAAACCGTTACTTTTTGAGGCATGACGAGACAAAACCAAAATGAGTATCATCTACATCTTGGGACACTAAGTGCTATTTTCTATTATTGTAAAATATGAGACTCGCTCTGGGAAAACGGGGCTTAATGCATGTGTGTAAAGTGCCGTCCCAGATAAGTAGACAACACTTTCTGCCTAAAATGGATTTGTGTTTAGAAGAGACTTACTTTAAAGGAAAAATTCCATAAAAGCAAAAAGTGTCATCACTGATTACAGGCCTTTTTCTGCCTATCTCACGGGTCTGATATTCGGACCCATTCCCCATGCCAAATATGCATATTTTTTCCCCAATTCTCAAAAAAAAATCCCCTCAATTTTTTTTATTTTTTTTTAGAAAGAAGTGTCTTATGACTTATGATTATTAGACTCTATATCTCAATTTTATTTTTTAAACAACCTACAAAATATACAACCATAATTTATATGATTTTTATCCAAAATGGCTGAAAAACCCCCTGCCTAAATAATGCTTTTGTCGATGAAAATTCTTCCCAATTTGGAAGATTTCGCGACTCGAAAAATCCCCATTTTGCTAGGTACTTTTTCCCCAAATAGACAGAAAAGGCCTGGATTAGCCTATGAAGACAGCACAGGCTAATATGACACAACACTTTACGCACATGCATTAAGCCAAGTTTTCCCAGAGCTTGGCTCATACTAAATACGGTTTGTCTGACAATAGTGGGAGGAACCAGGGATAGTATTGCACAATTACCTCCAATGGTCATTTTGTAATCTCGTTTGAACATGTTATTTACATATCTCTGCACAAACGATGTTTTCCCCACTGTTGGGTCTCCTATGATAAGCACTTTGAACAACACTTCCGTCATTATTATTTCCTCGTTACCAGACAATCTTTTTCTCTGTCTTTCAAATCATGGTTTACGAGGCACTTCAGATTACTCCAGCTGTCGGCTGCTTACCTAAAACAGATCAAATCATTTTTTTTTTAAACTTAAATGCATAATAAGTTCCTTGTACATGTTAATGCTTTCACAATATAAATTTTTATAGCTTAAAATAAAACTTAGCTTCTGCTTATGCACTTGAAAATGTGTTACATGTATACATGTGCTTGTGAGTGATTTTATTCCTTTAGGTTAACATAATTCTGTGTTAGGCCACACAATAACTTACACAACACCAGAATATAATAAAATAGATGTTTTAATAAATATGTTTATCATATTGTTTAATAAGACATAAATTGTTGTTAGTTAATTAGGATTAATTATTGTATATGCATGTATAAATACCTTGGACAAAGTATTGTATCGATGACTTGAAAAGTTGTTATCCATATTTTAAGTATTTACTTTCAGATCATCAACCTAAACTTGGCCTTTATAATTGTTATAATCGTTATCTTCAAGTTTATTCAATGTGAATAAACTTATTATCAGACTAAACATTCTCCGTCATGTTTCTAAGAGCCAACAATCTTTAACCCCTTCCATAAACATGTTTTAAGAGGCACAGGTTACATTCTTCCTAGTTCATGATTTAACAATTTATAAGACAAGGTTTGACAGCAATACATCGACTGCGAATCTCAAATTAAAAAACAAGTTTAAATTGCATTGTTTCTCATTAGCAACACTTAACCAATAAATAATATCATAAGGTTTTATGTGTACATGTAAGTTAATCTTGTTTATTCAGCAGTTACTTTTTTTGATATTTTACAGCTTATTAATGTAAAATCACTGCTGGAGAGAGAAGCAACTACTTAAAAGAGATTATTCACATTGCGAGTCTCGTTTTGGAATCATCTATAAATTATTGCATCATGATAATCACTTACAACGCTAATGTGAAACTCATTTATTCAGAGTGTGTGTGTGTGTATTTCAAAGTTTATGAGGTCCTTCCATGCCTGAGGCTGCATTATGTGAGGTCCTTCCATGCCTGAGGCTGCATTATGTGAGGTCCTTCCATGCCTGAGGCTGCATTATGTGAGGTCCTTCCATGCCTGAGGCTGCATTATGTGAGGTCCTTCCATGCCTGAGGCTGCATTATGTGAGGACCGTTAGAGTGTCACAGCGAGGTCCTTCCATGCCTGAGGCTGCATTATGTGAGGACCGTTAGAGTGTCACAGCGAGGTCCTTCCATGCCTGAGGCTGCATTATGTGAGGACCGTTAGTGTGTCACAGCGAGGTCCTTCCATGCCTGAGGCTGCATTATGTGAGGACCGTAAGTGTGTCACAGAGGTCCTTCCATGCCTGAGGCTGCATTATGTGAGGACCGTTAGTGTGTCACAGCGCTCCTACCTGATTTAGTATTTGACTCACGACAGTTGCAAGGAAATTTGAATTATAGCTGCCATTTCCAGATATATTTTTAATTATGGTGTGGTCTTGTGTTGTAGGGGAAAGCCGGAGTACTGGATTTATCCCCAATCTGTCTGGTATGGTGACCACAAACCACAACATGCCCAAGGAGCGGGTTTGAACCATGGTCGCCTAGGTAAGAACCGTTTGAACCAACCACTGGCCTCACCGGACACACATCTATTCATAACAGACAGCACCTGCTAATCTATACATAGAAACCAATACAAAAAGCTCTTCTGATTGGTTCATTCAAAGACAGGAAGTTCATCTTCACATTCCCTGGCAAGATAATACTGTGCATCCAGCAACAGCAAAAAAAAAACAGTATTGTGAAAGAGCCAGGACTTTGGTTTATTTTAATGGCAAAACAATCCATTGTTTCTTTGTGTATGGTTTTCCATGTACATGAAGTATTTTGATGGCAGTCATTCTATGTGGGCTGATAAATGCTATAAAATGTTCCAGGGTTTTCCATGGTTAACAATCCAGGGATGCTGCTATACCATGGGCATTATTACAGCCCATTGCCCCATATATCACAGGCAATTTTTCACCTTTTTTATTCCCCCTGGTAGGGTGGCATATAGTGATCGCACTGTCCGTCTGTCTGTCCTTCTGAAATTTTGTCACACTTGCGTTTAGGTTTTTTTTTTTTTTTCGAAACCGGCGCAGTAAGGGGCATTATATGTGTTTCTGACAAACACATCTCTTGTTTTAATATAATTCATTTGATCCCAAGGCTGGAAGAGGGGTCCAAAGACTCAAGCCACAGACTTATTTACCATGGCATACCATGGAAAATCCTTGAAGATGTTCACCTGGGATTATATAAGTGGGAGAATGACTGTAGAAAGAATTTCATGACCAATATATACACAAGATAATAGAGTTTCAAACCTTATGTGATCTATGGATAAACCTGGATAATATCACTGGCATACCAATTTACATACAAACTTCTAATAGACCATTTTAATTTACAATAGAGAAGAATGCAAAAAGTATAAACAAGAGATATGATTGTCAGAAACACAATGCCCCCTAATGCGCCGCTTTGATTTTTTTTATTTTATTTTTTTAATTTTGAAGGATGACCTTGACCTTTCACCACTCAAAATGTGCAGCTCCATGAGATACACATGCACGCCAAATATGAAGGTTACATTTGAAGCGACATAGAAGATATGAGCATTATTCGAAACCTAAAAGCAGATTTCGAAACCTAAACGCGGACCCTAAGTTCAAGGTCAAGGTGAAAGGGGTAAAAAATTGTGTGCGTATGGAAAGGCGTTGTCCATATGCACATGCATACCAAATATGAAGGTAACATCTGAAGCGACATAGAAGTTATGAACATTATTCGAGACCTAAACGCAGATTTCGAAACCTAAACGCAGTTCAAGGTCAAGGTGAAAGGGGTAAAAAAAAATTGTGCGTATGGAAAAGCCTTGTCCATATGCACATGAATAGCAAATATGAAAGTTACATCTGAAGCGACATATGGGTTATGAACATTTCTCGAAACCTAAATGCAAAGTGTGAAGAAATTTCAGACAGAGGGACAGACAGTGCGATCACTATATGCCACTCTACCGATGGCATAAAAATAGTTGCATTTATAGACTTTTATTTCCTGGTTGCTTCCATTGTTTGCATGTTAAAACAGTGATAAGGTTTGTATATCAAAGATTGCCCCACAATTGTACATGTATCAGAATTAACCGCTAAAGCCAAACTGTAGAATAGACTTTTTAAATGCTATTTTTACTGAATACTGTCGAAGTCTGTTAAATTGGATTTGATTTTTTTATGTATTTTATTGGACACACACACGGGCTAATAAGGGACAACATTGTAAGCACATGCATTAAGCCCAGTTTTCCCATGAGAGCCTCAAATATGTCGTGTTCTGGGAAAACTGGACAAAATGCTTGTGCATAAATTGTCATCCCAGATTAGCCTGTGCACAGGCTAATCCGGGACGATACCTTCCGCCTAAACTGGATTTTTGCTAAGAAGAGACATCATTTAAACCAAAAAGTCCATAAAAGTGGAAATTGTCATCCCTGATTAGCCTGTGCCGTCTGCACAGGCTTATCTGGGATGACAATTTACGCACAGGTATTTTGCCCAGTTTTCTCAGAACACAACACATATAACTATTATTAGGCCTGGTGGGTTGCTCCAAACCTCTAAGGTCACATTCGGAATGCCTTATGCATTATAATGAACCTAAAGATGGCTAATTGGGGGAAAGGGTGGAGGGAAGTTTGGCTGATGATTGTTGGGAAGACCAATCCAATCTCTGAAAATGGTCTTGAGTAAGCGATATGACATCTGTCAAAGATGTTTTATAAACATGAAATAAACTTTATATAACTGTAAGTGTTACAGAGTTTAAAATGTAAGTTTAACTTCAATTTATAGATAAAAGAAATTAAATAATTTTTTACAGCACCATATTATTGAAAATTGTTCAATTATCATATTGAATAATTTATATCTTAGCAATTCCTTTGCCTGCAGTGGTTTCACATGGTTAAAAAGTGTTGATATGAATCCCGATTTTTAGACTGACAGGCTGAAAACATCGAGGTTGCAGATTGGGTTAATATGTGGTCTGTTTAGGCTAGGTGTCTTACCGTGTCTAGGCTGTGAGATGTGTATGAATCACAGAGAAATAACGTGACCAAATCAATCTACATCAACCTCGATCTGGGTAAACGGGGCTAAATGCATGTGCTAAGTGTGTCGTCCCAGATTGGCCTGTGCTGACTGAAGACACTTCCCACTTAAACAAGATTTTCACTAAGAAGAGACTTCCTTTAAACGAACAATACCATATAAGCAGAACCTTCACTAACAGGGTGGGGTTGTACAAGGTGGCAGTGAAGAGGACAGGTGCGTGTAATAATGAGTAGCATAAGGCTCATGGGGGCAGCGGCAGCCGAGACAGCTTGGTTGGTAAGTATGAACCAGTGTGCGAGACGGTAAAGCCATCAGAAGAAGGGGAATGTGGTGGAGGTGAGATTTTATATGTCCAGGTCCAAACCAAAAAAGGTTAGCCAGGGAAAGAGGAGGCATACACAGGAGTGTCCGGTGTGCTTCTTGTTTAAGGCATGCACTTTAAGTAAGCACATGGAGGCCTGGCATCTGCTGTTTTGCAGAGAGGCAATGTCCAGTTCTTGGGTGCCATGTGATTCATATTGCTTTGTACCAACCAGGTTTGGTTAGAGAGGGCTGCCCAAAGTAGCAGTTCCACTGACATGTTAAAGCCATGTTTCAAATGGCACGGGTAAATTATGGAATGCTCCTCTTCCATCATGGAGGTTGGCTGTGTTTTGTTGGGACTGTCCAGGTCCGTATAAGTTCAACTGACTGGGTTGACTCGGGGTGACTGGGCTAGTGCAGAGACTTGGATCACTGTGTGGCGAAGCAGATGTGACCCTAACGCCTGTGTCTGCTCAGGAGCTCGTGAGGCAAGTTGGAAGAGGTTGTGATGAAGAATGCAGCTGAGGTCTGGTAAATGGAGTGTGCATGGAATACGGTACCTTACACATTTGACAGCCACTTTCACAGCTCCAAGGTGTCTGGGATCTCTCCAATTGACAGGTTTGTGGGCATACAATGAGACTTATACCTGAGGCACGAGTGTAGGCTAAGGGTCGGGATGGACAGACTCTGGAAGGAACCATATGAGCGTGCACATTTTTAGAGTGTCATTTAAATGATTTAGAAAATAGCCAGCTGTCTGGCTGGCTATGGTTGGGGTAAGTCGGTTGCGACAAGTGTGGTCTATGCTAGAAGTTTGCTTAAATAATAAGCTGGTCACAAAATGGTGGGTGGCGAAAGCCACTCATGAAAGGGACATCCAGATTTTGTAACTCAAAGGTGGGGGACCGTGTTATGTGGTCTAGAAGAGGAGTTTGAGGATAAGAATTTTCAATCTGAGAGAGGCTAATTGCTGAGACTGTCAAAGATGGTGAGGAAGGTGGTGAAGTTGACAGCATGTCCTGGGACTGGGTTGACTGATGACGGGATTTAGCCCCAAACGAGAATGAGTTTACAATAAAGTTTCCAGTTTTCCCTCTTCATTGTTACATTCTTTCATCTAGAGGAATCTGTTTGGAACCTATCTTAGACAATCTCTACTCACGCAAACTTACAAGGGTTAGTTATCTTGGCTTTAAGCACAAAGTGATGGATTCCTGAACATTTAGAAGGGCTGCTGATAGTTTGCCAAACAGATTGATATATGGAGATGCTGAAACATCCAGATTTTGCCAAATTTGATAATGTGAACCATTTGGGAGCCTCAAGTTTAATCCTCTTGGTAGCAACCAAAGGCGGAGAGGCATGAGGGATGAAACGTAGCTGGGGACGCATCTTTACTGCTCTTCTAACTTTTTACTATCAAACTCTTTTCTCTATACTATTTTCTCACTCTTAACCTTATCTTCTCACCACCTGTCGCGTAATTGTCAATTTTGATGACAGCGACGTACGATGTATATGTTAAGTTAAGGGGATGGCAGATTAAAAAAGCCTAAATCGTTTTGCTGTCAAACATCATAATGATAAGGAAACATTATAAACAAGAGTTTAAAACAATGTGCAGGGACAACAAATACAGCAAAACCTAAACAATGATTATGAGGTATGTACATGTATTTGTTCTTTATTAATTCAGTTCAAGCAGCGACCCATACAACAGAATGTTGTATAAGTCCCTAGGCCTAGCTGGTTCAAGTTAAAGTTAAACGTTAAAAATAGAGTCTATTATTTTGATGCATGCAAACCAAAAGTCAACAAAAAGTCATGTAAACTAATAACAGTTTTTAATTTATTTGTGAGGTACTTACATCAATTAGTATCTCAAGTTCTACTTTCAGTCACGAGATAAAATGAACTGCTACTTTCCATTCATGTGTCACATGATAATCCATGTTTATAGGACTATTTTATCGGGTTGTTTTTGTATACCTGCACCGACCTTTCGATATTCGGGGTGGTTTTGATTTTTCCACAGATAAGTAAAGAAAGTGAAAACGGAAGTCAGATTTTTGCAGGTGGTTGCCAAGAAACATGTCAACTGACATTTATTTTTAACTAAATTTAAGTATCTAAGAAAAAGAACAAACTGCAAATAATTGAAATCGATTACAACTACACGAGAAGAACGCTGCACGAGCATCAGAGAAGACCATGAATAAGAAACTCGACGCTAAAGCTTCCAAGCGAGATCGCCCAAAATCTCCTGGTCTGTTTGTTTCTGTTAAACTTGTAAATTGTCATCATCGTTTATGATACCATTTTATTATGCTTATTGACATTTTTTTTTATTAATTCAAACACTATGAAATTCAAAATGGGTGGTTATTTTACTATGACTGTCATTAATATTTTCAAGGATCACCTCCCTTGGATAGAACACCCAGAAATTTCCTGTTCAATAATATGGATGTCATTATGTGCTCAAGCCATTATATTCATGATAAACAAAACTTGGACACTACTAAAAAGTAGCCCAGGGAAGAAAATTTCAAATTGTACCGGGTTCAAACACACAACTCCTGAACACTAGAATGTTCTGAGATAACCGGGCAGTCGGTTCCGGAAGTCTGCAAGCCATGCTTTTCCCACACTAAGGGTATCACGTTTAAACGGTCACGTTTTGTGTTTTGCTTAAAAACATTTTCAAAAACAGTAAACGTTTAAAAGACAGTCAATATCATTATAATAAATATTGGGGTGCAAATTACGTAGCTGACTAGCCGTACCAAGTATATCGATGACAAATGCGAACTCTGGGTACTTGCGGTAAATCCGGGCACTACCGAATTCGCAGTAATTTATTTGTGAATGGTTAGCGGATGGCATGGACATGAATGGAAACTAACGGAAAATCTTCGCTTCTTTCCGAAAATCATACAACTTGGCAACGAAACAGTGCATATGCGGCCCTCTTGAAATATTTTAAGTAATTGATAAGCAGAGTTAAGCACTGCAGTAGCATGTTGAGAAGCAATATTTTAACAAAATTATATACTGATTATGTTTTTGCTAGTTAACTGGTTTTTTCATTTTCTGCAGTCAAACGATATGCACATTCAGGGATGAAAACTAACTTTTTACAATTGGTTGCCCACACGGGAAACCATCTTAAGTATTTTGGTTGCCCAGCTGAAGGGTAACGAGACCAGAGACATGTACATATTATGCCATGTATTTACTTTCTGTAAATAAAATAATAGATAATTAAACAGCAACTTTGCTGACATGACACACGTTTAATGCATTATGTCTTACTATGAGTCTGATTGAATCATTTCCAAGGCCTAAATAAATGAATATTATTAAACTGATTGTTGAACCACGGTTGCCAATTTTTATAAAATGTTTAAAATGTTGCACTAAATGTTTTCAAGCTTAAAAAAAAGCAAGTTGCCCGACCAGACTACCATCATTTGAAATTGAGTTGCCTGGGCCTAAATCTACTTGCCCCGGGCTCACAAGCAACCACTAATTTCCATCCCTGACATTGTATTTCATGTGCAAAATACGTACATTTTTTTTGGAGTGTCGTTTTAGGATACAGTATTTTTCGTGGATTTTACATTATTTTCGACATTCTTAAAATTGTTTGTATAAAATATCGAATTCACATGTGGTGAAACGGATGGTCTGGTTAATAATATTTAATGGGTTTAATATGACGTCATTGCGCGAATGGGATATGCACTGACTATAACTTTCGAAAATAATTACTACTTTCAGTTTGGAAATGCGACGGTACAGATGCTTTTTAAACGGACATAGTGATACTGTTTAAACGGTAACATTTCGTGTATTTCATTTCGTTTAAACGTTTAGAAAAATCTGTTAACGTGATACCCTTATCCCACACCATATCAGACTTGTCTTATATCACATGATATAAAAAGTCACAAACCATCATTGATATTCTCTATTGATATGGTTCTACCATGTCTTGCCAATAAGTTTTTTCTTTGGGATTAGAGCTAAAAAGCAATTCATGTATAATGAACTGCCAGTGGAACAATTATTTAAGTAAATCATCCTGAACATTCAAATATGAGACTTTGTAAAAATACTTTATACAGAAATTGTACGGGTTTAATTATAAGAATTTCTAATGGAGTCAATACTTAAAAACAAGACTACAAAGATGGTTGGTAAATTCAAGATTACTAAATCCATTTTTTTTTTTTAGGAAATAATGAAATCATATCAGGTTTCTGTCAATTTGAGCCAGTTCTTGTTTGATTCAATTTTTATGTCAGGGATAATATTTAGAGAGTCCAAAAAGATCTGTTACAGTATAACTTATAAATACATGTGGAAAAATAGTTTCTTTATTAAATACAATTATGAATCAAAGAGAAAATAAAAAAACAAACTATGAATTTTAAAATGATGCGGTTTGTTTACATTTTGGAAGATACAACATGGTTTTGATTCTCGCTCCTTAATCCGACCACCCACAGACATTGGCTTATATATAAATGGATTTCAGATGACATGAAATAAACAAAACAGCACAAGTAACTTTTCTTTTTATTTTAAGTAGCTTAATTTTATAAAGATTATTTGTTGCAGATTCTGTAATAAAAGTTAAAGAAATACGTATGTATGCTTTCATTTTGTTGTACTAGGAGTCATTTTGTAGGTTCTTTAGACCTGGGTTCATGGTTTAGACAGCTTGACATTGATTGTTTGCCTGTCGAATCTTATTGAATCATCTGAATAGCAGACATATGAGCCTCGTTCTGTGAAAACTTGGTTTAAAAAAAAATAGGAAAGTGTTGCCACTGATTAGCAAGTGGACACTGCACAGGCTTATCTGGGATGACTCTTTACCCAAATGCATTAACTTAAGCCCTATTTTCCCAGAGAGATGCTCAATTGTATCATCTAAAAAGGCGACAATTAAGGGCTTCTGTCGTTGTTTTAGTAGTTAGGCAAAAGTGATGGTTGATAAACAAAAATATTGTCATATTTTATTGTTATGTTTTTTTTTAGCTCTAGATGTCTTGGCATCTCTTCTTCATTCTAAACGTATGTTTCCAGTTGATGTTCAGAGTTTGATTAGACTTGAGAAGTATTTATTATATTTCTTTCTTTGGGACATTTTGAGTTCATTGTTGAACAGGTTTAAGTTATGTTGTAAGGTATTTGAGCTTTACATGTGACGGAAAAAAACAAAAACTGAGAGGATCAGACAATAACTGGAAATTATTGAATTAAATACATGTACCTAGGTCTTGTCAAATAAACATATTATGGTTTGTTTGATGAAATACAATTGCCAGTAAATGGTGTAAAAGTTCATAATTTTCTGATAAGTAAAACAAAACTATAGCAGTGAGCAACTCTGCGTTCTTTAATACTTTGCTAAACAAATGTGCATGCGCAAAAATGCAACATATAGGAGGTACTACTGGGGATGAGTAATTCCTTGCAATGAATGTAACAGATCACACTCAGTTATGTCCAGACTAGGTGAATTCAGAGGCTGCATCATTCTCGAAAAAGTGTGCGAAATGTATCTATTTGCTAAACCAGTCAAATATTAATTAATTTGGTATTGAATACATCTGCAATATTAATACAAATGAAAATCAGTAAATTTTCTTACTTTGTTCAATAACAAATATGAGCAGTGTCATGCAAAAATGGTTATTATACCATATCAGGTCAGTGCTGCTCCCAACCATGTAGTATACCATATCAGGCCAGTGCTGCTCCCAACCATGTATTATACCATATCAGGCCAGTGCTGCTCCCAACCATGTATTATACCATATCAGGCCAGTGCTGCTCCCAACCATGTATTATACCATATCAGGCCAGTGCTGCTCCCAACCATGTATTATACCATATCAGGCCAGTGCTGCTCCCAACCATGTATTATACCATATCAGGCCAGTGCTGCTCCCAACCATGTATTATACCATATCAGGCCAGTGCTGCTCCCAACCATGTATTATACCATATCAGGCCAGTGCTGCTCCCAACCATGTATTATACCATATCAGGCCAGTGCTGCTCCCAACCATGTATTATACCATATCAGGCCAGTGCTGCTCCCAACCATGTATTATACCATATCAGGCCAGTGCTGCTCCCAACCATGTATTATACCATATCAGGCCAGTGCTGCTCCCAACCATGTATTATACCATATCAGGCCAGTGCTGCTCCCAACCATGTATTATACCATATCAGGCCAGTGCTGCTCCCAACCATGTATTATACCATATCAGGCCAGTGCTGCTCCCAACCATGTATTATACCATATCAGGCCAGTGCTGCTCCCAACCATGTATTATACCATATCAGGCCAGTGCTGCTCCCAACCATGTATTATACCATATCAGGCCAGTGCTGCTCCCAACCATGTATTATACCATATCAGGCCAGTGCTGCTCCCAACCATGTATTATACCATATCAGGCCAGTGCTGCTCCCAACCATGTATTATACCATATCAGGCCAGTGCTGCTCCCAACCATGTATTATACCATATCAGGCCAGTGCTGCTCCCAACCATGTATTATACCATATCAGGCCAGTGCTGCTCCCAACCATGTATTATACCATATCAGGCCAGTGCTGCTCCCAACCATGTATTATACCATATCAGGCCAGTGCTGCTCCCAACCATGTATTATACCATATCAGGCCAGTGCTGCTCCCAACCATGTATTATACCATATCAGGCCAGTGCTGCTCCCAACCATGTATTATACCATATCAGGCCAGTGCTGCTCCCAACCATGTATTATACCATATCAGGCCAGTGCTGCTCCCAACCATGTATTATACCATATCAGGCCAGTGCTGCTCCCAACCATGTATTATACCATATCAGGCCAGTGCTGCTCCCAACCATGTATTATACCATATCAGGCCAGTGCTGCTCCCAACCATGTATTATACCATATCAGGCCAGTGCTGCTCCCAACCATGTATTATACCATATCAGGCCAGTGCTGCTCCCAACCATGTATTATACCATATCAGGCCAGTGCTGCTCCCAACCATGTATTATACCATATCAGGCCAGTGCTGCTCCCAACCATGTATTATACCATATCAGGCCAGTGCTGCTCCCAACCATGTATTATACCATATCAGGCCAGTGCTGCTCCCAACCATGTATTATACCATATCAGGCCAGTGCTGCTCCCAACCATGTATTATACCATATCAGGCCAGTGCTGCTCCCAACCATGTATTATACCATATCAGGCCAGTGCTGCTCCCAACCATGTATTATACCATATCAGGCCAGTGCTGCTCCCAACCATGTATTATACCATATCAGGCCAGTGCTGCTCCCAACCATGTATTATACCATATCAGGCCAGTGCTGCTCCCAACCATGTATTATACCATATCAGGCCAGTGCTGCTCCCAACCATGTATTATACCATATCAGGCCAGTGCTGCTCCCAACCATGTATTATACCATATCAGGCCAGTGCTGCTCCCAACCATGTATTATACCATATCAGGCCAGTGCTGCTCCCAACCATGTATTATACCATATCAGGCCAGTGCTGCTCCCAACCATGTATTATACCATATCAGGCCAGTGCTGCTCCCAACCATGTATTATACCATATCAGGCCAGTGCTGCTCCCAACCATGTATTATACCATATCAGGCCAGTGCTGCTCCCAACCATGTATTATACCATATCAGGCCAGTGCTGCTCCCAACCATGTATTATACCATATCAGGCCAGTGCTGCTCCCAACCATGTATTATACCATATCAGGCCAGTGCTGCTCCCAACCATGTATTATACCATATCAGGCCAGTGCTGCTCCCAACCATGTATTATACCATATCAGGCCAGTGCTGCTCCCAACCATGTATTATACCATATCAGGCCAGTGCTGCTCCCAACCATGTATTATACCATATCAGGCCAGTGCTGCTCCCAACCATGTATTATACCATATCAGGCCAGTGCTGCTCCCAACCATGTATTATACCATATCAGGCCAGTGCTGCTCCCAACCATGTATTATACCATATCAGGCCAGTGCTGCTCCCAACCATGTATTATACCATATCAGGCCAGTGCTGCTCCCAACCATGTATTATACCATATCAGGCCAGTGCTGCTCCCAACCATGTATTATACCATATCAGGCCAGTGCTGCTCCCAACCATGTATTATACCATATCAGGCCAGTGCTGCTCCCAACCATGTATTATACCATATCAGGCCAGTGCTGCTCCCAACCATGTATTATACCATATCAGGCCAGTGCTGCTCCCAACCATGTATTATACCATATCAGGCCAGTGCTGCTCCCAACCATGTATTATACCATATCAGGCCAGTGCTGCTCCCAACCATGTATTATACCATATCAGGCCAGTGCTGCTCCCAACCATGTATTATACCATATCAGGCCAGTGCTGCTCCCAACCATGTATTATACCATATCAGGCCAGTGCTGCTCCCAACCATGTATTATACCATATCAGGCCAGTGCTGCTCCCAACCATGTATTATACCATATCAGGCCAGTGCTGCTCCCAACCATGTATTATACCATATCAGGCCAGTGCTGCTCCCAACCATGTATTATACCATATCAGGCCAGTGCTGCTCCCAACCATGTATTATACCATATCAGGCCAGTGCTGCTCCCAACCATGTATTATACCATATCAGGCCAGTGCTGCTCCCAACCATGTATTATACCATATCAGGCCAGTGCTGCTCCCAACCATGTATTATACCATATCAGGCCAGTGCTGCTCCCAACCATGTATTATACCATATCAGGCCAGTGCTGCTCCCAACCATGTATTATACCATATCAGGCCAGTGCTGCTCCCAACCATGTATTATACCATATCAGGCCAGTGCTGCTCCCAACCATGTATTATACCATATCAGGCCAGTGCTGCTCCCAACCATGTATTATACCATATCAGGCCAGTGCTGCTCCCAACCATGTATTATACCATATCAGGCCAGTGCTGCTCCCAACCATGTATTATACCATATCAGGCCAGTGCTGCTCCCAACCATGTATTATACCATATCAGGCCAGTGCTGCTCCCAACCATGTATTATACCATATCAGGCCAGTGCTGCTCCCAACCATGTATTATACCATATCAGGCCAGTGCTGCTCCCAACCATGTATTATACCATATCAGGCCAGTGCTGCTCCCAACCATGTATTATACCATATCAGGCCAGTGCTGCTCCCAACCATGTATTATACCATATCAGGCCAGTGCTGCTCCCAACCATGTATTATACCATATCAGGCCAGTGCTGCTCCCAACCATGTATTATACCATATCAGGCCAGTGCTGCTCCCAACCATGTATTATACCATATCAGGCCAGTGCTGCTCCCAACCATGTATTATACCATATCAGGCCAGTGCTGCTCCCAACCATGTATTATACCATATCAGGCCAGTGCTGCTCCCAACCATGTATTATACCATATCAGGCCAGTGCTGCTCCCAACCATGTATTATACCATATCAGGCCAGTGCTGCTCCCAACCATGTATTATACCATATCAGGCCAGTGCTGCTCCCAACCATGTATTATACCATATCAGGCCAGTGCTGCTCCCAACCATGTATTATACCATATCAGGCCAGTGCTGCTCCCAACCATGTATTATACCATATCAGGCCAGTGCTGCTCCCAACCATGTATTATACCATATCAGGCCAGTGCTGCTCCCAACCATGTATTATACCATATCAGGCCAGTGCTGCTCCCAACCATGTATTATACCATATCAGGCCAGTGCTGCTCCCAACCATGTATTATACCATATCAGGCCAGTGCTGCTCCCAACCATGTATTATACCATATCAGGCCAGTGCTGCTCCCAACCATGTATTATACCATATCAGGCCAGTGCTGCTCCCAACCATGTATTATACCATATCAGGCCAGTGCTGCTCCCAACCATGTATTATACCATATCAGGCCAGTGCTGCTCCCAACCATGTATTATACCATATCAGGCCAGTGCTGCTCCCAACCATGTATTATACCATATCAGGCCAGTGCTGCTCCCAACCATGTATTATACCATATCAGGCCAGTGCTGCTCCCAACCATGTATTATACCATATCAGGCCAGTGCTGCTCCCAACCATGTATTATACCATATCAGGCCAGTGCTGCTCCCAACCATGTATTATACCATATCAGGCCAGTGCTGCTCCCAACCATGTATTATACCATATCAGGCCAGTGCTGCTCCCAACCATGTATTATACCATATCAGGCCAGTGCTGCTCCCAACCATGTATTATACCATATCAGGCCAGTGCTGCTCCCAACCATGTATTATACCATATCAGGCCAGTGCTGCTCCCAACCATGTATTATACCATATCAGGCCAGTGCTGCTCCCAACCATGTATTATACCATATCAGGCCAGTGCTGCTCCCAACCATGTATTATACCATATCAGGCCAGTGCTGCTCCCAACCATGTATTATACCANACTCCAGTTTATATCGGTCAACTTTATTCATAATTATTTTTTCTCTGATGGTAGTTTCTTGATCAATTTATTTTAAAGCTTCGTTTTATTTATTTCGAATTAGTCACATAAACAATCTAGTAGGTAATTTGGATCTTTTACACCCAATATTGCTGCTTCTTCCTGTAGGTGCGCGATGATGATCTGAAATATTAACTATATGATGCTATATTCTGAAATCTTTTTTGTATAAAGAAGGGATGTAGTTGATACGTGTTAGTAATTTCATTTCATCGTGCCTCAAAAAGTTGTAACTCTGTTGCTCTGGTCTCCTTTCAACCATTGAGTAATAAAATAGTAATTAAATTGAATGCGTTTTAATTCCCTTTTATTACTGTTTAATTTGAGTTGCAATGCAATGAGGTTAAATTTTATTTACACTTATATGTATCATGAATATTGCTTGGCCAAGTGTGAGGTTGAGCGCTCATTAGCTGGTTTAAACCCCCAATGCCTAGCATTGACCGTTCCAAGGCGGTGACCCCAGCTTTATTCTACTATGTGTATATGTTGTTTCATTTTGTGCCGTACTGTACCGTTTTGGCAATTGGTTCCTTGCCATAAATAAAGGACCACAGAGGTGTGTATGATAAAACTGAAATACTGCTGCAGCTTCTGGAGTTTCACTTCTTCATATTATATCATTTTATGTTTCATTCATTTTGATTTGTTCCTCATTTTTAGCTCGGCTGTTTTCGAAGAAAACCCTTGGTATTGTTATAGTCCGCGGCGTCCGAAAATTTTAAAATTGGCCATTACTTTTGCAATATTGAAGATAGCAACTTCATATTTGGCATGCATGTGTATCTCAAGGAGCTGCACATTTTGAGTGGTGAAAAGTCAAGGTCAAGGTCATCCTTCAAGGTCAAAGGTCAAAAAAACAAACTGCACCCACAGCCGAGCTTTGTCAACCGCTATGCGGTACTCTTGTTTCTCTTTCTTTGCATATGGCAACATTGGGAAATTGATGGCAGTTTTGCTTATGTTATCCAAGTTAAGAGGAAATGGACTTGTTCCCATGGAACACTGCTCTTCTCAGTTGACTGTTACACAAGGAAATTTAATTTAGTTTCAAAGAGAAATTCAAAATAATATGAGCCGGTCTCTGAGAAAACCAGGCTTAATGTATGTGCATAAAGTATCATCCCAGTTAAGCATTTGCAGAGTCAGTCCACACAGGCTCACTCTTTGCTTTTTCATGGAATTTTTTCCTTTAGAGTAAGTCTTTTCTAAACGAAAATCCAGTCTTGGCAGAAAGTGTCGTTCCAATATAGCCTGACACAAGTATAGCGTTTTTGTTGGAAAGTTATTTGTGTAATGGATACAGCAACATATGGCACTTTCAATTCGAAGATTAATGGACTTCAATTTGTGCAGTGTAACCGAGTGTCAAAGGAAACACTTAAGCTTTTATATTTGTTCACTGCAGGGGGTTAATTTGATTGACTTGTTCCCATTTTTTCAGTGCTTAATTCTGGTGAAGATGAATATCAGTGGCATTAAATACCAATTAGGGGTTGTTGCAGTTGTTTTAAATGGCAGTTTCCTTTGAGAAAGTGTTTTGTACAAGGTGTGTCAATAATAACGAGATTGAATTGATCAAAAGCAATGGGTTGTAAATGTAGTTGATACATTCTGGGTGCGGAAATGCATACGTAATTCAGGATGCAAACTGCACTTCGATCTGATAGAAAATATAGTCATTATGCATTAGTGGCTGCAAATTTATTCCAGTGACACGAGACTTATTATTATAAAAATCCCATTATCAGGACTCATTTCTTGGAAGAGATCATTAGATGCTTTTACTGGAAATCCTGGGTAAAAGCAGGTTAGTTCCATGGAAAACTTAAAAAATGAAAGTTTGTAAAAATCATTGGCTTCTGCTTATAAAATTGTAACCGGGATATTTGGTGACTTTCAGACAGTGTTTTAAAGTGTGACGTGTGTGCCACGGAATGGTCAATCATCTGAAAATACTTGAATGTTTTACATTTATAGACAGTGTGAAGAATGTTTAGGGTCCATTTTGTATTCACCAGGAGTTATAATTGATACTTGTGTCTATTGATTTATTAGTTGAAGATCAGATCAGAGCTTACAAATTGTACGGCTGATATGGAGGTTGATATCCCAAGGGTCATTTCAACCTGAGTGGACCTCAAGTGGACTGGGCTTTCCAATTAATGACTTGCCGGGATCATTAAATAAAGACTTCACAAATCTAATTTGCATGTTTTACAAGCTTATGATAGAATTTGTTACTGATTGTTTTTGGTATGTGATGGTGGATTGTGAATTGAAAAACAGGCAGTGAACAGGTATGGAGTTTAGAGGGTGGACAAATTGAAGTGCCATATATTTGTTGAGACATGAGAATTTCTGAAGGAAACTGATATGATTATGAAGCTAAGGATGTTGAAAGTCTTAAACTGTTTTATAGGATGCATTTTAAGACAATATTTTGAAAATTGTGTTCACTCGTGTATAAGTCGACTTTATAATTGCAAGATTTCTAATTAAACTTACATCTGTGGATGACTTTAAAGAAAATGCTCTGGGAAATATTTAGTTCGATTTCCAAAGGAAACTGTGACATATAAAAAAAAAAAATCAATATGAGCGCAAAGATGCTTTCAAGAACAGAATCCTCTGGTAAAATGCAGACTGCATCTGACAAGAATATGAAGAGGTCAGATAGTAAAAAAGATGTTAAACAGTTGTTGGGTCAAAGGTCAAGGTTGTCAATTGAGAAGCAAGGTCAGGTCAAAGGTCAGGAGTCAGAAGGAAAGGTCAAGGTCACTGCAAAGCAGATTCAGAATATGAGAAAGCTGCGAGGGTCCGTACACACCATACAGGCTCTACATATGCTGAGTAAGAAAAGTAATTCTGTCTTACAATCAGTTTTAGATGGAATATTATTGGTACATTCCTATTAATAAAAATATTACTTAGATGTAAATTCAAAAGTTACAGGTAATCATTGACATTGCATCTTAATTTTTGTTGTAGAATTATACTCCAGTAATAACAACAAACTTATGTAATTGTTTTATTAACAACTGTTGTTGGTTTATTTTGGACATTTATTTTTGTTCACATGCAGTCAGCGCAAAAAACGCATAGTCCAAGTCCTATCAGACTATACATTTTTGTCCTGGTCATAGTGCGAAGAGGCTATACAAATTACAATATTGCTTTACCTCCATTTTTAAATCCTTTGATGTCTCCTGCTAACATTTTCTTTACAAAATATAAATAATATCCTTAAATAGGCTTATTTATTTTTGTCTGAATGAACTTAACTGTCCTCAAACATAACTTATTTTGCTGAGCATTGACTTATCTGGAAAGTAAACATGCTACACAGTCACATAGTCACTGCTTTACATTAGGTTTGAATCCCAGTGAAGGCAACTTTCGTGAGTATTTTAAGTTATTCTAAATATTTTACATTTGGTAGTAAATAATTAAATTGGAATATATATATATAATTATAATTTTAAATATGTATAATAGTAAACTGAACTTTATTTGTTAGAACGTATTTCTGTTTATGTAATTTCCTCTCATTTCATAAAAAAGGGCCTCAAAGGAAAAAAAATGACGGTGAATTTTCAATCAGCACATGTTTTTATGAAAACAATTCATTGTTTAGTTTTTGCTTTTCATCAAATAATTATCAAATTATATATTTAATTATCAAATTTTATAAATACAACTTCTTTAAACATCCTCACATTCAATCCTGTATTAGAATGTTTAATTATTCCTAACAGTTATAATATCGGTGTTTTATCAATGCATTTAATAAGTGTACTTACTTTTTCTAATATCCATCATTACTTTCTTCTAATATCTTTCTGATATCAAATGACTAGTATCATACACGACTAGTTAAAACCTATGAAAGTTTCATTTAAGTCCAACAATAAGTGGTAGTTGACCGTCTTTGATAGACTCAGTCTGTAAACCATGCAGGTTTAAAAATTTGCTATTTTTCATTGGTTTCACGGAGGTGTTTGAATTGGTATTGGTTGTTTGACAATGGTCAATATTTGCATATGACTATAATTATATTGACATTGTTGATATATTAACTTAGTCTTGATACCAAAACATTCATATCAACTATTATTCTGATTGAATATTTTAAAGCATCTGTATGTGTTATAAAAATTAATGTTCTTTTAATTAAGTTTTCATTTATTTGCACATAATTTCTATTTAATTAGTATAACATTTGATGAAGCTTTTAATTATACGCCCGTATAAAATACGGGACGTATTATGTGAAACCCCTTGGCGGGCGGGCGGCGGGCGGCGGGCGGAAGGCATCACTTTGTCCGGACTCTAATTCAAATTGTATTCATCCGATACTTTTAAACAACTTTTTATCCTGCGTCAAAGTGGTATGGGGGTATAAGTCACATTCAGTGACAAAGCTCTAGTTCAAGTTGAATTCACCAAACTTGGTCAGAGGTAGTATATAGATTATATATCAGTCAGGTCTGATTGGAGACATGCAACCGATTAACACATGCAATATTTTTATGCAATATTTTTATCCAGTTTTATTTTGCGATATTTTCATCGGGTTTATTTTTTTCGCGATTTTTGAAACGAGTTATTTTTAACAACATGTTTATTGGTAAGTTTCATTTTTCCTTCAATCTAATCATGATTTCCACAGGTACATGAGTTTTTCACTGTGCATGGGTACTATAGAAAGGCAACTGTTTATCATTGTCATCAACCTAAAATCAATTTTTATACGCCCGTTTTTACAAAACGGGACGTATAATAGTTTCACCCTTGGCGGGCGGGCGGGCGGCGGGCGGGCGGAGGCGGTGTCCACAGCAGTGTCCGCTCTCTAATTCAAATAGTTTTCATCCGATCTTCACCAAACTTTGTCAGAAGTAGGATCTAGACAATATCTAGGTCAAGTTCGAATATGGGTCATGTTGGGTCAAAAACTAGGTCACGGTGTCACTTAGTAGAACGGGCGTATCTTGTGACAATTTGGCACTCTTGTTTTTACATAATTTTATCATTTATATTTTCAAGGGTTTTCATTTAGTTTTGTAATAATTAAGTATATTCATTTATATTGTATCACATATTTATAGTGTTGCAATTTTCTGTAAAGTGGTAAAAAATAACCGTTTTCAACTTTGCGAAATAATGGGGCTGATTCTGGGGGGAATGAGTTTCACACCTGGAACTAAAATTATTTGTTGAATTTTGCATTAAGTTATTTATGTCACTTAATATACCTTTACTGGCAGTTAAAGTTTGAGCAATCAGGCGTTGAAATTCCGTCACACTTTGCGTTACGGTTTCGAAAAATGTGGAAAAACACTTTGCGTTTAGGTTTACAAAAAAGTGGAAAAAGGGGGCATATGTCATCCTATGGTGACAGCTCTAAGTTTCGACATAAATTGCTACCATTATATGTCTTGTTTCAACAGGATTTTTACAACTTGCTTCATAAAACAGCAAACGGCATCAAGGCATTATTATTTTTTTATTTGTCATTTTTGCATGGATTAAATTGAGACTTGAGTTTGGTGATCCTTTTGAAGTCATTGGGACTGTGTCTTTGGTTGGTTGTTGTTGCCATGGGTGGTCTTATGTGCAAAAATAATATTTTTTTAGCCAGTACTTAATTGGCTATGTCGCTTCATAGAGGTGTGATATTGATTGCATTGGTAGCAGATAGAAACCGTCAGAAGGTTTCATTATCAGTCTGTTTGCTCTAAAAACATGGCCTAATCCTTACCACAGAAGGCCACATGGTGAGTGTTTACTTTAACAGTTAGTAGAACTTGTTAAAAGAATTGTCTTCAAAAAAAAAACACTTGACCAAAACCCTAATTGAGACTGAAGTAGCATAGTCCTTAGCTCGTTTACATGTATAATATAACCTATTTTTGTAAAATTCAGTCAGTTGTAATAAACCATAATATGAGAAATGTACAAATTGTGCCGTATGTTTGTTCTGTCTGTGAATACAGTTTAGAAAGTGGAATTTTAATTTTGTGTTTAAATTGGTAACACATCTGTTTTCATTATTGGTAATTTATGACTACAAAATGTAGTGATTAAATATCAATTTTATTAATTAACTTTTAAACCAATTAAAACTATTTCAACTGGATATTGTTTTAATGTTTTGCCACATATCAAGAACTTGAAAAAAACACATTTAAGAAGATCATAACATTTGTATTTTATTTAAGGTAAATACAGTAAGTATGTTTGTAGTTTGGTTGGCAACGGATTAAGATATCAAGATAAATTAAGATGTAGCCTATTATGCCTAATATTATAGGTTACTTTTCTTAATGATGGAATGAAGAATGGAATCATGATTGTACTTCTAATCTATTTTAGCTGCGCTCGAGATCTGAAAAAAAACGGTCTTTATGCATGAGCGGAAAGTGTTGTCCTATTATTAGCCTGTGAGGACTGCAGACGATACTTCATGTACATGCACAAAGCCTGGTTTTCCCAGAATGCAGTTTATTTTCATTTATTGGATTGTGTTTGTGGAACCAACTCAAATGTCAAGCATCTTATAATTCATGTGGTGAAACAAACAGTTTCTTGCAGTCTGCTAGAATCAAAATGTCTTCATTAAATTCGAATATCGACATATGTTCACACAATCTCATTTAAATCAAATTTAAACGCTGTTAGGCTCGAAAGAAATTGTATATAAGGCAATTTTCAAATAGCATCTTAATGGTTTATACCGCAACATTATGGCAGGTAGCAATTTGAGGTTGTCAGTGTGAATGTGACCTCTAATGCGATGTCATCAGATGAAGTAAGAATCAGAAATGTGTCATTAGACTATAGATTTTTTTTTTTTTTTTTTTTTTATTGAAGCAGCTTGTTGACAGAATGTGTTGCCTTGGATGACAACAGGCACCAGCATACAATAAAGTAAAAGATGTTAACTTAACAGTCCCAAAGATGATTGTTTAAGATATAAGTATAAAAATTGAAATCATTTGACTGGTTTCATATTTCTGTATCCGCTGGTAAAATGGTTCTGAATTAATATTTAACCCTTATCTAACCAAAAATCATAAGGTTTGCATTCTCATGCATACTTTCTTCTTAAATAATATTTTTCAATGTCAATTTACTCATGAAACAATCTTAAAATAACAGTAAGTTAAGCTGTTAAATATTCTTTCATATTTAAGATATACATGTATGTTTGGCTGTCTATACAAACATTAACCACAAATGATTAAATGTCTTACATAAATTTATTATTAACAGCCAATACAGTTCAACATGCTTAATTGAAAGCTTAAATGAAATGTAAATGTTATGTTAAAATGGAACTAAATATTAATGATTGTCCAGTTCTATTATTGTTATTGGGTACAATATTGGCATAACCATTATGGTCCATGCGTTCTGCCATTGTGTACAGCTTAATTTTGACGCCTGGGAATCTTTGAAGTTAAGTGAAATCCCGACTTATTGCCCAGACAAATTGCCTATTGATTGTGGACTGGGCAAATATTTTCTCATCAGTGAATCAATTCTTCTGAAAAATATAACTACCAAACATGATAGCTTGTCTTAGTTATTGAAATATTTTGGGATAATAATAAGTTGACAATGTCGAAATTAGTCTTGTGGTTGGCAAATTAGAACGGAATACAAGCTTTATTGTTTCTAGATCAATGAATTGAATTATTGACTCAAAGAAAATTTCAAGAGTGATTCCTTACTAAATAAGAAAAAATGGCCGCTTTTATGAAAATGGCAAATGCCTTGAAAAAGGCGGGAACCGACAAACAACCTTCCCCAACATCGAGTGAAGAGAAAAAGACAAATAAATTACTGGCTGATTTGGTGAAGAAAGGAAGAACAAGTTCTATTATGGGTGAGTTGTCATTCACAACATATGTTTTGTGTTGAAGTTTGTTAAGACTCTGTTATAGCACTTAATGTTTTCAATGACGTTTTAATTGGGTATTGTGCGATCCCTCATTATTATAAAAGTTTGATTTTACCAGTGCCAGTTTCTTGAGCCGTTTCGAACCTTTCAAAGTCAAGGTACGAACTCTAGCTGTTTGCTACACTTAAATATTTTCTTGTTTTAATTGTGTACACTAGTTTTTAAATGTTTATCGTACATTTTCAGTTGGACGTGGTGTTTCCTCAGATGAGAACATTTGCGTGAAGAAATTTTTACATTAGGGTATAATATCTATCAATTTGTACCAAACAAACATGATTTCATTGAAAATGCATTTCTTTTTATGCCCCCTTCTTCATAGAAGAGGGGGTATATTGTTTTTGGCCTGTCTGTCTGTCTGTCATTATGTGTGTCTGTCTTTCTGTGTGTTTGTCCCAAAACTTTAACCTAGGTTAAAGTTTGGTCATAACTTTTGCAATATTGATCATAGCAACTTGATATTTGGCATACATGTGTACATCTCATGGAGCTGCACATTTTGAGGGGTGAAAGGTCAAGGTCATCCTTCAAGGTCAAAGGTCAAAAAACACAATCCAAGGGAAGTAATAAGCTGTCAAGGGAGATAACTTCTATACCTGCCAAATGATAAATGGATTGTTTTTTCAAAGCAGCGCAGTAGGGGGCATTGTGTTTCTGACAACACATCTCTTGTTATATATATCACTTTTAAATGCATATCTTCTAAATGCATTTATTTCAATAAAAGGTACTGAAATAAATGCCATCATATTCAAAAGAACTCATGCAATTTTCAAATTAATTGAATAATCATATATGGACTGACTGGCTTTAATCAACTTGAGATGTGAAATAAGTTTTGGATTTGTTGAAGTAGCCGCAATTGTTCCTTAATAAAAACTGCAAACACACACAGGGTAAATGTTTGAGCAGTCAAATTTAACATCTTGAGAGCTATGAAGGTTTGTGTACAGATCACAACCGTTCCTGAGCGACCAAACAAAAATATTTCAACTAGTTGATGAATTCCATGTTTGAACATGCCTTTGTAATGGGTTTTAATATGTTAATTATAAAGTTCTTTCACTCTATTTGCACTCTATTTGCTGAACTTTCAACAAAATTAGCATCATTTCCCCTAAGTAATCAAATAATGGCGCTGTATTTACCAAAAACTGTGAGACTTGGTTTACATCGTCTATACACAAATTTTAGTTAGTCGTAGATAAAACTGGATTTCGAAATTATAAGTAAATTGGAAAGATATTTATTGATATTGTGCTTATTTATCAATAATTAAATGTAAACTTGTGTTATATACAAACTGATGATCAAATTATTTGAAAATAATATATGTTTTTCGGACAGTTTTTTATTATTTAAATTCTTAACAAGCTGGAAAAAATCACACTGAATTGCTCAAAACGTTTTTTGATTTCATTAAGATTTGCGAGTAACAATTTAAGCAACAACAACCAAATTAGATATTTTCAACATGGATAAAACTAGCAGTTCAAGACGGCGAATGTCAATGCAAGTTGTATCGACAGTGAACAAGTTATTTTCTGTTACCCCTAAGAACAACTCTGCCCCGCCCTCAGGCGTACGTAGGGCCACTCTTGCTACAATGCAGGATTCCAGGAAAAACTCGCTAGCTTCTAGCATCAAGGAAGGGAGAAAAGGGAGTGGAAGTAAGTAGTGGGAATGGATACTGAGTGAAAGTAAATAGTGGGAATGGAATGTGAATACAAATTTTAATTACTGAATCAATATTATATAATTTCTTACTTTGACAACTGCAATTTAGTCACATTACGTTAACTATTACTTCAGTGGAAAAGATGTGACTAAATGACCATGGTATTTTAGCCTTGAACATTATTATCTTATTTTTATCTTATTTGGTTTAAAATATAAAAACTTACAACAGCCCAACAGCATACACGTTTTTCTTGATTAGCCAGCTAGTTTGGAATAAGTAGAAAATAGTGTCCACTTAAGTCATAATGTTGATTTACTGACAACCTTTGACTGCCAAATGAAATTTTCAGCTCTACTTTTATTATTTTTAATAACTTTTATCTCTTGTTTACCAACAGGCTGTTATCATCTTATTTCCAAATGTGAAGAACTTGTCAAGTGTCTTAAGTCAATTTCCCAAGTTTAATAATACTGTAAGAACCCTTGGTACATTAATATTTCAAACTTAATTTATTTTCAAGTTCACTTGGTAAATCATGTCTGGCCCCATTCTTTGACATCTTTATAAAGCAAAGTTTTTAGGATTCTGAGTTTATTTCTCAGGAAGATTAATTGTTTGGGTGTCAGCCTCAAAGTGATGAGTAAAAACGGAGTTCAGTCTAGGTTCAAAGTTCGTGTAAGGAATGTTCTAGCTGTCAGTAAGTTTATTTTCTTCTTTTTGTTTGGGGGGTGGGGGGAATGGGGTATTGCCTGGACACATTTACTGATACTGACCATATAATTGTTTCCCCAATGTACAGGTAAAAAGATTAGACACACAAATTATCTTTTGAGCCAGTGTGACTTAAACAAGATTGTCTAATTCAATAAAAAATTGTCAAATACTCACGTAATATTTTCATTTTTTTTACATTTCCTTTTATATAAATTCCATTGATAAGTATTCAAAATTTAAAAGAATAATTTCATCATTTGTGAAAAACAATGTTGCTGCCAATATTTTACAAACCAAAAACAAAGAAAAAGTAAGAAACAAACATACCATGAAAATCCAGCTCTATTCTCTTATAGTTATATGTCATTCCATTTCCACTGTCAACTCTGATACCGGTATTTGATAAACTGGTTCTAATTGGGTGCCTGATAAACTATTGAGATGTTACACTTCACACTAGGACCCTGGTGATGCCTGATTAAATTAATAAATAAGTTAATAGATAAATTTTGCTGACGATGGACAAGCACTTTTTGTCTGTTATACTACGTTTCCTCTATCACAATTAATCGTGCTGTTATCTTAGTGATCTTATCAGATCTTGTAGGGTATTATCCATTCAAATATACACATAAAACATTTGCATTTTAATTCATATTCAAAAATATTTCAGTTAGTTGAAGAACTATTTAGTACAAGTCAATATAACTGAATAGTCATTTTCAAACCCTGTGAGCTGTCACAAACCTTGGTTAAACCTGTAGTTACTAATACTTCTTCATTCAAGACCGATTGATACCTGTGAAGAACAAAATGCCAAAGAATTATTATTGGCAAGATGTGATGATAAATTTCTGACAATGTGTGTTTGGCATATTAATCTTATCTGTAGCGTTAACCCTTTGCATGCTGGGAAATTTGTCGTCTGCTAAAATGTCGTCTGCTGAATTTCTAAAATTAGTATTTTCTTCCATTTTTTTTTCAAAGAATACTATCAGAATAGCAAACAGTTTGGATCCTGATGAGACGCCACGTTCTGTGGCGTCTCTTCTGGATCCAAACTGTTTGCAAAGGCCTTCAAAATTCGGTTCCAGCGCTCAAAGGGTTAAGTTTATTGAGGCATTAAATGAAATAAAATAAAACAATATGATGGTTATTAATAGTTGTTCAACTTTAAAGTGGTACATACGTGAGAAAACCAGGGTCATTGCATGTGCATAAAGTATTGTCAAAGATTAACCTGTGCACTGGCTAGATCGAAATAGATTGGATATTTCTTAAGAATAGACTTCCTTAACAAAAACAATTCTTTAAGGTAGCGCCACTGCAATGATTTCCCGCAACTTCTTCGAAGATTGAAGAGCCTTTTTACCTGTTTACTTTTAATATGGATATCTAATTTTAGTAGGTACAAATGTAAAGTTGTCGTGGCCTTGTGGTTAAGGAGATAGTCAAGAAATCTTTTGGGATCTTCCCGCGCAGGTTCGAGTCCTGCCGACAACGCATATTTTTTGCGACGCATTGCTACATTTATATAGCGATGATGCTGCCAGTGATTAGAAACATGTCCAGATTGTTTTTTTATGTTACAAACGTACGCATTAGTGTTAAATCATGCGGCATTCTGCTAGTCATTTCTATATCATTAGTGTATATTAAAATTGCTATTTTTATATGCTGTTCCTATCTGTTTTCTCAGGTCAATCGTCTTTCTTATGTTGTTTGTATACATATTGTACATGTATTAATATTCAGAGGATAATACACGCCTGAGCCGATTATCACTGCCTGGCCCGGCTCAGCCTTGTATTAACGTTTAAAATATATATCTTACTTTTATACTTAATTATAGATGGGCACAGGTTTTGAGATTCTACTGTATTGTGTAATTATATTTTGTTCCTTCACTTAAAATTATTACCGAACCAGCTTTCCGTACTGTTATTTTCATTCAATTGATTACAACATTTATGACGCATCTCTTGTGACGTAATTTATGTGACAAAACACACGGCTTTAAGCTAGACACTCTGGATTTTAGTGACAACAATTCGAACGTTTGTGTTTTATTTAATACTTAAATATTTATTTCAAAAAACATCAAACGAATACAAAACGTATTTCGGATTGTGTGTTTGTCATTTATAATGGGAAACTTCAAGAGGAATAAAATAAATCACTCGGAGCAGTCATTCAATTTTGTAAAACGTTTCAAAAAGTGAAGTTTGGAATTAATTTAGATAAAGCCATTTAAGGGGTGCAAAACCAGAAAATGGAAGTGCATATCGTTGTAATTTTATTATTATAAGCATTGGATTAAAGTTGTCATTGAGGTAAGAGTGTCGTTTACTAAATGTTGATGTTGGATGACTCCTGTTAAACTTAAAGCTCAAATAGTTTCTTCCATATACCGGTAATCAACAGTACAGTTAAACATTCAATTGCAATCGATATATTTTTATTATTTCAATTGTATGCTACGTTTAACTATCATTTTTAATTATTTTGTTGATTTGTTGCTTAATGTTATAAATCACCTTGGGAAAAGACAGAATGTGGACACCATTTTGTTCAGTTGACGTCGCGCGATCCTATTTTGAGGGCCGATTATAAATAATCGGCCCTCGCGTGAGGGCCGATTATTTATTATGCCCCCGCAATGGTGATAATGGAATGAAAAAATGTACAAATTTGTTACTATATATAGTAAGGTATGTATTATGCATATATAATTACTTATCTATTGTATATATTAATGATGTAAATATTTGTTGTATATGTGTTATGCTCTCCATGAATAGATGAAATAAAGAATCTATCTATCTATCTATATAAGCTATGTTTAACATGAAATATGTTGCAATTTGTATGCACATTCTTCAATTTTTAAAATTAAAGCAACGTTATGGCTAAATATGGTGATTTACTGCTAAAAATACGAATCATGCATGTTGCATTTTTATTCGGCGTTAGCTGTTCACCTTAGCATGACCTTTGTAAGCGACCAATCAATTCGAATATAAAATTTCCTGCCGGTGGGCCTGAAACTTTTCGCAGTAGAAAACGTGCAATCTACAAACAGACTTCATATTAACATTAATATGTTATTCAATGGACTTTCTATTTTTGGGAAGTATTGGGTATGAAAAAGGATATTACAGTCCGTTTAGCAACGATGTTAACTGCGTATTCAGCATGAAACAATTGTATCTCTAATGATAAGGTTTGAGAGATAGAGCAGTTTCACACTCAATTCTCGACATCAAGACTGAATGTGTGCCCCTGTATATTAAGAAGAAAATTCAGCGTCAGAGCGTTTGTACTTAAAGGCTGTGTTCTCATATTTGGTAATTACTTCAATATTGCATTCTGTGTATTCACAAATTTTAGATCATATAAGTATTGTTGTTCAGTAACCTAATAAACGCTTTGATGAAAATATTTAAAATTGTTTTCGAAATTGACCGTTCAACACGTAAATGTTTAAAGCTTTAAACAAGCCGTCGTTCCAGCAGTGGAATTGTTACCTCACTTTAATGCATTGCATTCCAACCCGCAAAGTATCCNTGATGCTGATTAAGAAAATAATACATTAGATTATATTTGGAAAGGTGCCCATTACAGTGGCTCTACCTTAAAAGCGGAAAATGTGGAACATGATTAGCTGGTGCAGACTGACTAGGATAATTCTTTACGCAAATGATGCATTAAGCGCTGGGCCTCAGATATATAAAATAATTGCATGTGGGTATACTAAATACTTTGTATTGCAAAAAGTATGACAAATACTTGTAAAGGACGCATATTCTTGCTTGTGGCATAGGTATAGCTAGTACAGTAAAAATATTTTGAAAAAAATAATTGACTTTCAAAGAGGTGCAATAACATTGATATGCCCCTTTAAATCAAAGTATGAGTGGGTAATCTGTATTTACAATTAAATCAGTAATTGTCATCACCAAAACTATTGTACAGGAAATATTCCAAACTTAAAATATAATTGCCCAATGATTGCCAACAATGATAGAGTTTGACCCTTGAATGACTGACTGTTCAGATTTGATCTTGGTGGAATTGCAGAAATGATTGATATGAAAATGTCAGAAAATTGGTGTAGAGGATGTATGAACTTGACAAATGAATTTTCTAAATGTGAATACTCTTTTAACAATATGGTCATTCAGTTGGTGATGGAAAATATATTAATGGCGTCATTGTTTGTCTGGATCATAAATATTTTCTTTTGACAAGTGTTTTGGATTAAACTTAATTTTCGTTTCTAAAAGATGTTTTTATGTCATTGAAAGCAAATTGATTGCATGTCAAAATTGAAAATTTAAACTTTCCTTTTATTCGTTGAAAAGAAAAGAAAAGAAATAATTGCTTACTTGATATGCGTTGCCCGTGGAGTCTAATTTTTAAAATCATTCTGTTTTCATCTGTGTATCAGGGCAGGAAAATATATTCTTTTCATGTTGGGCTATTAATTATTTAAATTCGCTTTCATGTGCCTTTGAATTGAATTGAAAAGACTAATTTCATGTAACATATTACTGTATTGATTCTTTATATATACAATGTGGAAAGTCGATAAGGGAAAAGAATGAATTCTTTGTCTGTCACCATGGACATCATGGGATGCTAATGTTGCAATTTAGGATTATTATAATTTGTAAAACTGTATCAATGTTTTGTGTACAGAGGTGTAAGTGTGAATAAAGAAGTCATTGAACTTCCTTTAATTAGTTTTATGCTTGTGTTGGTACGTTAATAGGGAGGCGGATTGTATTTGTCAAAATGTGGTGTGATAAGAAAACTGAGAAGAAAAGAAGTGACATGATGTTATCAATAATTTATGATTTGAAATATTGGGATAATATATTATAATTATATAAAAAATAAGTACCAACTGAGAATAATATGTTAAATGTCTGTTCATGCTAATGTTTTGTTTAACAAAATATTCAATCACTAAGTGTTTAATGTTTTCAATATTTACTCAAGTACGATTAATTAGCAGAATCTTTAGGGTTGTCTTATTTTTTAGGACGGGCTTTACACGAGCACTTTAAGTTTTCTTGGGATGTAATGAGGTGTATTCACTTGGCAATAATATGATACAATATAAGGATTAAAACTGTTTACACATTGGATATAACATTTACAAATATAAGATAACAGGATCATCTGTAAACAATGATACATTTTCATTGGAAATTTCCCTGGAGTGTTTGATAATTTAGCATTAAATATTTAGTTGAAAGTGTTCATTTCAATCTGCATGAGAGACATTTTAAAGGCTTGCTTAAGGGATATATGGGTCTTTTCTGTGAATTGTTGTGTGTGATTTAAAAAAAAAGACAAGTTTGTTTTAAAAAAACAATAGAAGATTAAAAGAAAATGGTGATAATGATTAGAGGTTAACAAATGACAAATTGACTTCCAACGGCAAAGAATGATTCAGTAATAGCAAATGCAAAGTATTTGATAAAAGTGATTGAAAAAAAAATGAGTCGTAGAAATAGCAAAGAGACATCAGGGAAGTTAACGACGGGTCATTCTCGTGATCGTAGACTGTCAGTGGTGTCCCAGCATGGCAAAGGTAGGTAACTCAGGTCTTATAATCCCTGGGTTGTATTTAAGAACCAATTCTAAGACTCAGTTAAAGAATAAAGAATATTCTAAAAATTGAACTGTTGTAATAGTATGTTCATACTTACTTAAGCTCAATTGGTCATTGTTGGTCCGGGTACTACTTAAATGTATCACAGGTACTCTTAAGTATACTTAAATGTACCCTGGGTACAGAAAATATACTAAAACGTACCCGGGAATTCTAACGCTAAATTGGTCATATTTGTGTCAGCTTTTTTTTTCAAATTAATTATGTTCATTTTTATGTCAATATTTTGTAAAAAGGCCTCTATATTATCAAAACACATACTCAAAAAGCATGTTAAGGCAGGTTTTGTTCAAAGAGAATTTTATTGCGTATTCCGTAGCGCGTTTTACCACATTGGATTTTGGCCGGGAAGAAAACTTGGGTACAGTCTAAAATGGCCGGGTACGTTTTAGTATATTAAGTGTATCCGGAATACATTTAAGCATACTTTAGAGTACCCGGGGTAGATTTAAGTAGTACCCGAGCCGACAATGACCAATCGAGCCTTACTTAACCTGACTGTAAACTGTAAGTTCACATGAGTCATTCTTAATTTAGAATGGCATCATAAAAAGCTTGTATATAAGCAGCATCCTGCGAAAATGGCTCTTATGCCATTTGCTACTCTGTCCAATAATGAGACCATGAACACTTGCATGACTTTATAGCGAACAGGGTAGCTCCTGACCAGACTGAACAAATGCGCAGGCTGGTATGGAGTTATGCTGGCAGCATATGGCACAAGACTCATTTTTGCATGAGGCAGTCAAATATATATCTGAAACATGTGTTAATGACTGGGATAGTAATACTGTGTTGACTTGTGTGTGTACATGTTGGGTGCCAATAACAAACTTATTGTGCATGATGGGAATTTGAAATGAAGATGATGTGTCTCATGACAAACCATTTCATTGTTTTAACACAAAGCCACCTTATATGGATGTAATGGAAGCAGATGTCTTAAAGGGACTGTAAACCATGAATGACGAAAAAAGAAAGTTCTAAAATACTGTATTTGTTTACAATAATTATTATTAGTTTATATTGATTAAAATATCACGACTGGTATATAACATTACTTAAAAAAAGTAGTTTTTTTATTTTTACTTATTTTTTTATTTTTTTATTTTTAATGGGTATGTCTACCAGGTAACTACTCGTTAACTATAAATAACAAAAGTAGATTGAACATCATCGTCACGTGGTAAACCCAGGAATGCAAATTGTGCATGGGTAGTGAATTGTATATATTTTATATATAACATGATCAATGTACTTGCGTTATTTATAGTGTGTATATTGTTTTATCATACCACTGCATTGATATCTGACTGATATAAAGTTGCATGATATATTTTTTTATATCATGTTCAACAGGAAGTTCTTATATCAGT
>VMBQ01001585.1:0-11799 GCA_007657795.1 Dreissena rostriformis
GGCAGAGTCTTCTTCCAGCCAGCAGGAAGGCAAACATTTGTCTCTTGTTCTGAAATAATATTAAGTATGATGATATGTTTTCTTTCCAGAAATTATATGAATGTGACTTTCAATTTGAAAACAACAACAATTTTGGAGACGACCAGAAAATATTGCTGTTCATATATAATATAGAAACTACTATAGAGGTAAATCAGGAGATTAAAAATCTAGGGCTAAATAATGGTTCTTGTTACTTGATTAAGGTATAGCTAACCTCCCATGTTTATTCAAGTTTACTTAAGATTGCATACAAGCTGTCTGAACACAGACATCAAAAACAACTAGAATGGCAAATTCAAAATACTTCAAACCTAACAACTCCACTATGATTGCATCTTTAAAGACAGCATAATGGTGACACTGCCTTATGGGTGATAAGTATACTCAAACTATTTGATAAATTGGCAAGCTGAAATGTTATTTAATGACTTGAAGTCCTTCTGCAATAAGTGACATAAATTTCATTTGCATCACTAATACCTTGTTCAGGTGATGTTGTTGGTGTTATTGATGTCTGCTGTCTGGGCACTGGAACTTTTGCCGCAACAGCAACCAGACCAGTCTTTGATCCTAAAATGATGACAAATATCATCATAACCATAGATACAGCTATTTTGTACTACACACTTGGAAAAAAACAACAACATGGAAACATGTTTGAAGTTTCAAATGAATACCTGTAGCAGAGACAGTGATATGGAGAGATTACACATTTATCTAAACCAGAGCATAAACATACGCCAACAAATGTTACAGTAATATAGCTCAGATTATTCGGTGAATAAACAAGCTAGAAACATCCTATTATATGCAACCTACCATTAAAATGTTCTTTAACGGTTCAAAATTAAATGTCTTATAGTAACTAGTGAAAAGCAGCACAATAAAGCATTTGTACTATAAAATAGGATTAACATATTAGTGTTTTTTCCAGGAGGACAAAGGGGCATGTTGCAGTAAATTTAAAGAGGGCATTAGGCAAAAAAGATGTTATCAATAAGGGCGCGTGGCGAGTTTTGCCTTTAAAAAGGGCAGAGTGGCCAGCTGGGAGGGCAACGTGGCGAATCGCCACGCTAAAAGGAGCGTGGCGAATCCCCACACTAAAAGGGCCTGGGAAAAACACTACATATACAATCGCAAATGGAGTTATATGCATAGATAGGCTTACCTTGAATAATGTCTCTGACTGTGGATGATGGGGCCACACGAGAAACACGAACACGTCCAGACTGAGTGAGGTTCACAGAAGGAACTGGATTGACAAAATGCAGTTAAATGAAGGACAGTTCTAGTAGAGTACACAACTATTAATGATGAACAAACACACAGGATTGATTTAAACAAGGCTTGTCACCATAGGATGACATATGCACCTTTTTTCCACATTTTTCGAAACCTAAACGCAAAGTGTTTTTCCACATTTTTTGAAACCTAAACGCAAAGTGTGACAGAATTTCAGGCGGACAGACAGATCACTATATGACCACCTTCGGGGGCATAAAGAGTTATATCCTTTAATTAATCCAATGCAGTTAAAGTTGTCAACAGTGGTATAAACAGCCAGGTTTTAAATGATCAAGTATGTGTCGATGAATAATATTCAAACAGCTCCAATAAATTTAAAGCACTAAAATACCTTGTTCACTACTTGGACTTTTAGTCTGTGACTGTGGAGCCTGCAGAGGTGTTAAAGATGACAGCCGAGCATCCGTGTCAACGCTGCCAGTAGGGGCACCTACAATAATCAGCGAAAACATTTTTACTGTTTACTTTTTGCGAATCAACTACAATTATGTCAAACAACTGTCAGACCTGTTATAAAGTTAATCTTTATAACAATTAAATACATGTACTATTATATGGTACATAATACAGCAAACTCACAAGATTGCTGTTCCTGGAAATTAATCACAATCCAATGTTTCACGTTTGCTTGTGATCATAAAGTTGATAAGAGTTTGATTGTCTATTTATTTTTTTTATCCATGGGGCTTTTGATGTATACAGTATTATTATCATTGTTGTCTGCAATAGTACTATGTTCTTACAAATTATGAAAGCACTTTAATACCTTTTTCTGTATTTTGACAGTCAGTCTGTGACGGTGGCACCTGGATGGGCATTACAGGCTGTAAAGCAACAGCGTCTAATCTGCCAGTAGGAATGCCTACAAATAATTATACTGAATACATAGGCGTCGACTTAAACATTATAACTGAACAGATTCAGACAAATTCAAATCAGGCTCTGTAAATCACTTGTACAGTTACTATGAAATACTTCTAGGTTCAAATTGTTTGTACATAATGTGTATAAATTTACCATTTCATTGACATAACACATTAAACATAAACTTTAAACCGCTGCACAAAACAAGCGTTTTATTTTAGACATAACAAACAGGAAAATGCTTATTGCTGTAATAATTAATGGTTAGTAGTACCAATTTGTAGCAATTACACTACGAGGTCAACCTCATAAGGGTGTGAAAATCATAAGCAAGCTTAGAACTACCGTTATTTTCCTTCTTTAGAAAAGAAAAACTAGCTGTGTTAACCTTTTTATAATTTGTTTAACATACCATAATCACAGATAAATCCTAGTTTCAACAATGTTATTTTTACACTCAGCACCAAATGTGTTTATAAGAAGTTGTTAAGCAGTAACAATTTAATTTTTAAAATAAAATTTTACAATAAAGCACAATTCTAGTTAGAGACCACATATCCATTCAGATAAAAAAGCAATAGTGACCATGCAAAGTGTTAATAGAATAGCTTTTCTTGTCAAACACTAGTTTGCACACTGAAATTCACACCACAGATAATGTTAATTTTAAGAAGAACAAAAAGGAGACACAACACTACGTACATGATTAAGCAGACTTAAAAGATGAGTGCAAAGTAAAGTACTTCAGTGAAATATTTAAAACAGGAAAGAGACTACAAGAAACAAATTAGACTTTTAATAAACTATTTTTGAGCAATTCAAATTAAAAAGCAAAGAAACAAGTAGTGATATATGTGTTTCTCCTTATCTGTTGATGCCAATTTAAAATTTAAACCAATATAAGTCAATGAGAATGTAAAGAGATGTTACTAAAAGCATTTTGCAACAAATGTATATGGTGAGGATAAGATACTAGCTAGTGGATAAAAAGCTACAGTCACCCATATATGTACCACACAGTCACCCATATACTAACCACAAATACTTACTTTAGATCATGTGGCTTCTTTTAAACAAAACACAATTATGTCAATAAATTACAATAACAATATTAGACTAAAATCAACTACAATATACATTTAAAGAATCACATCTGTGCTTTTATTACTGAACACATTATTTTATTTAAGTACGTGTAAATTGCCTTATCTGAAACATGGCACTTACAATATATCCATATCAATATCCAAAATATTATTAAGACTCACTCTCTACAACATATTATAAGCTTACAATTAATATATTTTTTTCATGTTTATTCAATTCTGATATTGGTAGGCAGAAAGGTCAGAAACACACAAAAGGTGCTCAGATATCCCATTTTCTACTTCCTGACTTAAGATACGCATACCGGGCACATAGTCGATTTCTCGTGCACATATTTTCAGTTACAGCTGTAAGTGTAATTTAAAATATCATTTCAGCAACAGCAAGTCAAACACACATATGTTCAAAAACCATACCTCTCTCAGTCTCCAATGCATGTGTCATGCTCAACAGCTGGTCATCTGTCATGTCCTGGTTTCCTATAAACAAAATTAAACTAGAGCTTTGTCACTAAGGTGACAAATATCCCCACATGCCGCATTGACACAGAATATTTTGCATGTAAAAACGCACAAAGTGACACAGTATCCTAGTTTTTGACCCGGCATGACCCATATTCGAACTTGCCCTAGACATCATCTAGATACAACTTCTGACCAAGTTTGGTGAAGATCAGATGAAAACTACTTGAGTTAGAAAGCGTACAACCAATACTACCGACCAACAGACAGACAAGCTCACTCCTATATACCCCCCTAAACTTCGTTTGTGGGGGTATAACAATGTTGTCATGCAATGTAATATAACATTAATTAGGTGCATTATCAATTTTAGCTTCAAACTAACTGTGCACAAAAATATTAAATGGAAACTCTTTCACTGACTTGATAAAACTATGTGACTGACAGTATTTTTGGTATATTACAAAATGGTCCTTTAGTGTGACCCAGCACTAACCTTAACGCACACAACAAAAATGATTAATTTACCAGTAATTATTTGTCATGTTTAAAAACAAGCTAGATATCAGTTGCTAAGCGCGCATTTATAAAAAAATGTACCTTGTGGCTTTTTTCTTTTTGCTTGAACAATGTATCGTCCCTCTTCAAAAAGTTCCATGTACTTTTTGAGAGCCATCTTGTTTACCCACAAGTGGCCATCTGACGGCTTTTCTTTTTCCGTCTCAACCACAATGAAGGCAGCATAGCTCGGCGAATTCTCCATCAGCCACTTGAAGGTCATACCTCTGCAATATTGCAAACTAAATGTTGGCATGTTTATTATCAAAATAATTACAATTTCTGTCACATTCATATGAATGCTGCATTCTGATTGGATAATTTGTTCACGTGACCGGTTTTTCATTGTCCGATGAACCCACTTCGCATGCAAATTTAAACATAAATATTCATGGCGCTTCTTTCTGGTCACAAACAAGTTGCCAAAATGAAGTTATGTTTTCCGCGAAACTTAATGGCGTTGCTCTTATTGGTCTATTATAATAGCGAAATGACGTTATATTTTTTGCGCGAACTTCAATGTTTGATGGAGATGAAACCAAAACTGAAAATAGATTCATATGCTAGATTAAAAATGACTTTTATGACCCTTACCACGATAGAATTTCAGCTTTAAGATCATTTTTTGTTGTAATTATAAGAATTGAATAGCATTTTTCTGCACTTCATCGGTGTATGAACTGTCGGGAAAAATACACCTAATTTATGCATAAACACCGTCTGCGTAAGGCGTAATTTTCGTGACAGTTCATAAACCGATGAAATGCAGAAAAATGCTATTCAATTCTTAAATCAATATTTTCTTCCTACAATTATATATTTGTCTTTGTGAATTTTCTCTGCATGTTTGTTTTCTTCCAGTAAGGGTAATTATCATAAAGATACGAGTTACACTACACATATTTTTATATGTATGTTATTGTTCAGTTTGCTAATTTTGTAGACCAAATAGCCTACCAACTTCTTTTTAAGTAAAACAAACTTTACAGTTACCCAAACAGTATCTATCAAAGAAAAAGACGTGTATATGCATGTCAACATTAACTATATTAATAAATGCTACATGTGTATAATCATTATAAAACAAAATATGTACTTCTTATAATCAAAGATAAATGGTACCTTTTAAACATATTGACTGCTTAGGTTAAACTCCTGTCAGAAATTTGGTCTATCTGTCAGACATGCATGTATGTTTAAATGTGACTTTTAAAATTTCTTCTGACAGTGCAGACATATTTGTCAGACTTTGTTATATTGTGTCTCATTATGATTTGTATGACTGTCTTGACAGGTTTCACAGAGTCTGAACTCTGATCTGTTACTAAAGTAAATTGCAACATAGAGATAAAATAAATTGAACTGTGGATTACCTAAACTGGCCGAATTGAAGTTTATAACAACCCAGCAGGTGCCTCGGGTTGGAAATATCCCCATTCAGGGCAATGCACAATTTCTGTGCCTCAGTTTTGACTGTTGGTAATGACTCGGCTGGAGTATACTGGCTCTTTCCCCCTTTCGCTGCATCTTTAATTCGTGTTGCGGCCTGGGTGTCGTAAAGAACCGGATCCCCTGAAGCAGTCTTCCGGAAAACAGGTTCCATCTTGCAAAAGATACAAACTCTGCATACAATATGTATTCAATGCTCAAGGTTAATAACTTAATAAGGCTTGATTGGTCATTGTCGGCTCGGGTACTACTTACTTGTACCCGGGGTACTCTTAAGTATACTTACATGTACCCCGGGTATGGTAAATATACTACAACGTACCCGGGAAATTTAAAGCTAAATCGGTCGATGTCGGCTATTTTTTTTTAATTAATTATATTCACAGTTATGTCATTTTTCTGTAAAATGACCTCTACATTAGCTAAATTCATACTCAAAAAGCATGTTGGTACAATTTTTTTAAAAGAGAAGTTTGTTTAAGATAAACAATATCGTTTTATGGTTATCGGTAGCGCGTTTTACCAGATCGGATTTTGGGCGGGAATACAACTCGGGTACAGTCTAATATCGACCGGGTACGATTAAGTATATTTATCGTACCCGGGGTACATGTTAGTATACTTAAGAGTACCCGGGGTACATGTAAGTAGTACCCGAACCGACAATGACCAATCGAGTCTTAATAAGGGGTTACCTTGTATTTTTATATAAAAGAGAGCAGTAATTGTGTACTATTATTGTGTGTAGTGTATTTTATAACACAAATATTGAGTAAAACATCTAAGGACTATTCAGATTGTAATTAACACAATGTACCAGTAAGCAAAATCATCTTAATGATTTGGTTTTCCAGATTGAAAACCTGGGCAGATAACCCACCGCATGTTTACAATTTGTTGTATTTATTGCATGTGTTAACTGAACATGACACTTTTTTGTGCAGTTACGAGAACAAGGATGTATGAGTTTTCAGTGTTTATAAACAAGCAGAGTCTAAACATTTTGTATGATTTACAGTTTGATTACTAGACTCGTAAGAATGTATACTCATTAATTGATGTAACATGCATTCAAATTATCTCCAATAGTTTTAACACGACACACCGAGATGTAACTGACTAGATTGACATGAACAAACAGTATATATTGTTATGATTTTGGTTAATCTTCATCAAATTATGTATAAAAATGTGCTAATCATAGTGCTATACAGTTTCCAGCAATTATTACAATGTAAAACAAACAGATAAAGACAAATGCATGTACATTTACACAGAACATGTGCTTGGAAGGTTCTGGAATTATATCACTTGTAATTTCTTGATGAAAGTATAATGCACAGAAATATTAGGCGTAATAATAAAATAAACAATGATGTTGCAGATATTAACACTTACATTGTTCTTTTCCAAGGTTATGACAATAGATTATTAAAAATACAACAAAAAACTGTTGGATAAATTGCTGATTTTACGAAGATGACTCACTGGAAAACTTAACAAATTTTAACGACTAAACCTATCACTGTCGAAACAAGGGGCACAAGTCGAACTGGTAAATGTGGTCAGAAGTAACTTACTTATGGCATATTAAACAAGAAAGTACTAACAATGAGTAGTAATCTTTAAAATGTTAATAATCAACATGACATGTGCAAAGACTTCACAATTAATAATACAAATAAATGTATTCAAAATTGTGAAAAATCAAATTTAATTAGTGTGTGAAAATACCTTAACTGCTTAAGGTTACAAACTTTAGACTGTTGAGGATATCAGATTAAATTAATAAGAGTAATACTCTTTGAAGTTTGATACAGTTTGAGATAATGATTCATAAATAAATATGTATCGCTAAAACATATAAATATATATAAGTATTTAAGCATTTTGAACGATATAGTCTGACAAATAACGAGGGCCGAACTTGAGTGATTTATGAGAGCTTGCTATATATGACCAATATGCATTAATGATCGTGTAAAATCACAAATATTGATCGCAAAACAGAAAGGCGAGAACGGAAAAGTCGGTCAGCTTGTACGATTTGGAACATACTCATGTAGAATCAAATTTACATTTGCAGAACTATTATTTTTTGCATAAATCATTACTGCTTACCTTTATTAATAAACACGCACCGATAATGATGTAAAATATTAAGTAATAATATCGTTTATCGATAATTTAAAGTTCAAGAAATTTCCGTGATGGGCGCCGCCATGTTGAATTTTCCCCACGCGATTCTTGNTCCTGTTATCTTAAAAACGATCATTACAAACCTCACTTAAGACATGCGACTCATCGTGCTTTTTACGCATCCTTAATTTCGTTGTTATATATACATATGTTTTGACATAAGCAATACATTAGTCGGAATTATTATGAACGTGTGAATAAAAAATGTGCATTTCATAACAGAAAGAGGTAATAATGTGAAATCAATATACATGTATAAATTTAGTTAAAATATGCAACATTGGCATATATCTATAAGATATAAGCACGAATTACATGTATACAAAATCGATTGGACATATAATTCTGCCAACGGCAGGCATATAAGGACCCTTTCCAGTATGACAGACTATCGAAACGTTAACAAGATGTCAAAGCCATAATTATTCTATATTCTTTTACTATATCACTCGATATATTTATCTACATTTTCAGGAACAAGAGAAAACATATCTTAGAAGCAACTACGTCCCTAGATGTGTGCGAGAAGGAGCGCAAGGTGACGTGCCCTTCAAGTGTACAAATGGCACCTTAGTAGCCGTAGTTCTGATGGGAACCAAATGCGTAAACGATGGAGTAATGAATCCTAACAATGTAAATATACAGTTTAACTAGTATCATATGTCGGCATAAAATTTCGCGTAGGATTTTCATTTTGTGTGATAAAGACAGTTTTTTTTTCAATTTAATATCTGTATTTCTAATGAAATATTAAAACAAACGCATCTGATCGCCAATTTACGCTGGTATTGGTTTATTTTAATGGAAAGAATGTTATCATTACAATCTTACGAATTTAAGTAGAGTATTATGCCATAGACAAACAGTAATGTTTAACACACGCCTGAAAAAAGAGTAAATGCAGTCGTATTTTTATATGCATTAACTTAACTTGTAACATATTTAGTTATAAGTTTGCATCAGTTATTTACCTCTCATAAAACGAATCTTACACGCAAAAAGTAAACGTGTACAAAAAGAACCTACCTAAGTATTACATAGACATTATAATTACATCATTGGAAGCAGTTCATTGGGTGAATTCCGTGACGAGGGAGAACGTGTCGTACGATAACACGTGTTTTACATGTTTACCATATAATCCAAATTTTACTTAAATTGAAAAAAATACAATTTTAATAAAGACTAATACCTCAAAACATATAATGACTACAGTATATAACGGGTCGTCTTTATAGGGCTAAATGTAACTCAATTAGCCCTGTCATTGATTTTTTACATACAAATTCAACATTAAACACTGCGTTTTAACAATTGTGACCATTTCTTGCAGGTTTGCTTCCACGGTTTGTGCACTTCCTTGTCACTTTGCAACACAAATAATCAACCGACAGCAGCNGCGACTCCAGGACCATCATGGTCCTCTTGTTTTCATTTTCCATGTGCTGAACTCTCAAGGTCTTGCCCCCTTACAAGCTGCCTTTAGTAAATTGGACCGTTCAGATGGATCCTTACTTTCAAGCCAGGTCATCATTTCCGGTCGGTTTCGTTTGAGGATTTGGATTGATGAATGGAGATGATAGGAGGCATTGGGTCGTCTCTTCTGGCTGGCAATTAAAAAACAGAAATGATGCTCACAGGAAAGATTTGTAACTGGGTCAAAGTCAATACCGGTAGGTTCTTCATCATTGGCAGGATAATCTCACAAACGAAATCTTTCCTGTGCACAAACACCTCTGCTTTGAAACAAACAATTGAACCTGTAGTTACCAATTAGAGATTTCAGTCTTTTTTCACAGCAATACGCCTCCCACAGATCTATTACTCCCAATTGGTCACCAGCAGGTTCAAATGTTTCAGAGGCAGTCTGGACAGTACGACTCACAGCAGACTCTTTTTCAGTTGGCAAAATAAGGTATTGCATCATGTCAAAGAGGACCATGATCTCTGCTCAATGACAGTTCAAACTCTTTGAGATCTGGCATTGTGTAATTATGTGCCCATGTAGCACATAATGCAATGGAAGTGTTCAACAGCCCTTTTGTTCACCATTGTAGTTACTTAATATCGGAGATCTCCATTCATCTAACAGCTCGTCTGACTTCTTTTCATTTGCAGCTCTATCAGACATCGTGAAAGCCAACTTAGATAATGTCTCAATTAGACAGTTTTCACTGTCATTAACTGCAGCAAGTTCTTGAAGGTGTGACTCTGTAACATGCTGCATAGTCTTTGCTGTTATTCTGGCTATCCTAGACTTATGTTGTCGCCTGTGTGTATTGTGACAGCACTGCAACAACTGTTTTTGATAGTTTATCAGCAATAAAGACTTGAAATACAGTCTTCAAAATAAGCTTTGAAAAGTTACATTCCAGTCGGGCCAGTTACTGAAGAATTTTTACATGCCAAACATATTTTTTACATTCCCGAACTTTTTATGCCCCCTTTTTAAAAAAAAGGGGGGTATATTGTTTTTGGCCTGTCTGTCTGTCTGTCTGTCTGTCCAAAACTTTAATAATATTAAAGTTTTGTCATAACTTTTGCAATATTGAAGAAAGCAACTTCATATTTGGCATGCATGTGTATCTCATGGAGCTGCACATTTTGAGTGATGAAAGGTAAAGGTAATCCTTCAAGGTCAAAGGTATTTTTATTTTTTTATTTTTTTCAAAGCGGCGCATTAGGGGCATTGTGTTTCTGACAAACATATCTCTTGTTTTAACCAAAAATATAACAAATAACAACATTTTAGCACTTTAATGCTACACATATGTCATAGAAAAGGAGAAAAAGTTGGCAGACTTAATTCTCTCAATAACTGGCTGCAGAGTGACATGGGCAATGTTTGACACGAGAATCACTGCAGCTTGATCCCTTGTCATTGACATAGGACTCTCCTATGTCCAATCCCTTTGCCTTGTCAAGTTTGCAAATGTCAACATATTATTAGCCCCTAAAAGACTTATTACGTTTGGCAATATAATGAGCTGTTCTCAGGGCCCTCAATCTATCAAATCTGCGGCCGAAATTCGGCCGCAGTCCCCCACCTGAAAAGTATACTTTTTTCCCCTTTTGGGGGGAAAAATTCCATTTTTTTTTTTATTTTTTTTTATATATATTAAAGATGTTTCTCATGATTATTTAATTTAATCTTGTCATACATACTAAATTATGAAAAAAAGCAATGAATATAGTGCAAACATGTACAAATGTAATAATGACAGAGTAAGTAAAAAATACCCCAAAAAGGGAAACGCTGGAAAACTCCACCTCATGAGGGTAGTGACCCGCTTCCCCTAAAATGGATTGAGGGCCCTGGTTCTAAATTTGATAGCTAATTTTTCATAGTCAGCTTTCTTCAACTGAATGAGACACAGGCAAGTGCGGAAAATGTTGATAGATGCTAAAAGTTGCTCAACTATGGGCTTGAATATCTGACAAACAACAACATTTTTAGCTCATCTATTTTTTGAAAAAAAATTATGAGCTATTGTCATGACCTTGGCGTCGGCGTCGGCGTTGGCGTCGGCGTCCGGTTAAGTTTTGCGTTTAGGTACACTTTTCTCATAAAGTATCAATGCTATTGCATTCAAACTTGGTACACTTACTAACTATCATGAGGGGACTGGGCAGGCAAAGTTAGATAATTCTGGCTTTCATTTTGACAGAATTATGTGCCCTTTTTATACTTAGAAAATTGAAAATTTTGGTTAAGTTTTGTGTTTAGGTCCACTTTTTTCCTAAAGTATCAAAGCTATTGCTTTCATACTTGCAACACTTACTAACTATCGTAAGGGGACTGTGCAGGAAAAGT
>VMBQ01001585.1:19101-49252 GCA_007657795.1 Dreissena rostriformis
TGTGTCGTGTTCTGAGAAAACTGGGCATAATGCTTGTGCGTAAATTGTCATCCCAGATTAGCCTGTGCAGTCCGCACAGGCTAATCAGGGACGACAATTTCCGCTTTTATGGATTTTTTTGTTTAAATGATGTTTCTTCTTTGCGAAAATCCAGTTTAGGCGGAAAGTGTAGTCCCGGATTAGTCTGTGCGGACTGCACAGGCTAATCTGGGATGACACTTTACGCACAAGCATTTTGCCCAGTTTTCTCAGAACACGACACATATATGAGTAAAAGTTATTTACTCAAATAGTACAGACTACATATACATTTGTACATGAAAACTCCCTATAAAAGTAAGTGATTGTCTATCAAAAATGAGAAAATGCAATAACAAAGCTAATGAACATTTATTTCATATGACGCACTCTGTCATCAATTAAGCCTTGTCATGGGAAAACTGGGCTAAATGCATGTCAGTTAAGTGTTGTCCCAGATAAGCCTGTGCAGTCTGCATTGGCCTAAACTGGATTTTCGCTGAGAAGAGACTTCCTTTCAACAAAAATACCATAAAAGCTAAACGTGTTGACCCTGATTAGACTGTGCATGGGATTAATCTGGGATGACACATAAAGCACATGCATTGAGCTCAGTTTTCCCAGAACGAGGTTGAGTTAAAGGAACTTGTTCACAGATTTCGTATTTTTGAAAAATGTCATTAAATATGTTTACCAGTAAATTGACTGTTCTGAATAGTTTAAACTAACGACAAAAGCAAAAAAAAGGTTGAATAGAAAATATTGCCTTCCCCCGTGTTCTTTTGAAGCAAAAGCCAGGGTGCTACCACTGCTCCACGCCTGCTTTCATACCGATAGTGAATTATTGATGGAATGTAACTTCTACATTTATTTTACCGATTTTGAAAGACAATTATTCATTAATGAACAAATATTAAAACAGGGCTTGACACCATAGGATGACATATGCCCCCCTTTTTCCACATTTTTTGTAAACCTTAACGCAACGTGTTTTTCCACATTTTTCGAAAACCTAAACGCAAAGTGTGACGGAATTTCAGACGGACAGACGGACAGTGCGATCACTATATGCCCACCTTCGAGGGCATTAAAACAGGAGCTGTGTTTGTGACAGCAGACACCATGCTCAATGTTTAAAACGCACTAAGTGACCCCGTGACCTAGTTTTTGACCTGGCAAGGCCCATGTTCGAACTTGGCCTTAAGATCATCTAGATAAAACTTCTGACCAAGTTTGGTGAAGATCGGATGAAAAGTACTTGAATTAAAGAGCGGACACCATGCTGAATGTTAAAAAACGCAATTAGAGCCCAGTGACCTAGTTTTTTACCCGGCATGACCCATATTCGAACTTGACCTAGACATCATCTAGATACAACTTCTAACCAAGTTTGGTGAAGATTGGATGAAAACTACTTGAATTAGAGAGCGGAAAACATGCTGAATGTTTAAAACGCACTAAGTGACCCCGTGACCTAGTTTTTTACCCGGCATGACCCATATTCAAACTTAACCTAGACATCATCTAGATTCAACTTCCGACCAAGTTTGGTGAAGATCGGATGAAAACTACTCGAGTTAGAGAGTGGACAACCAATAGACCGACAGACAGACAGACAAGCTCACTCCTATATACCCCCATAAACTTCGTTTGTGGGGGTATAATTATTTTGAAAATCGTCATTTTACCAAACTGTGAACAAGTCCCTTTAATATCCAAAGACTACTATGTAACTCAACAGGACATTGGGTGTCAGCTTGCCACCTACTTGTCTGCTACTGCCCGCGCTTTGAGAAGTGCAGCAGTGTAACATATGGCCGCTGATTTTGGCAAACTGATATCTGAAAACATACAACAGAGATGCCATAAAATATCCAACCAACATCTTGCTGGTATATTTCATAAGCTGTTCTGAACACTTTGAACAAATGGACGTCATTACGCAAATGTCACACACTGCCTCTTTTGCTATCATGATTTGGTGAGTCTGTGATTCATGTCAATATTATTGTTACAGTTTCTTTGTAAAAAGAGGTTATATGAGATGGCAAGAAATTTAGGGTCATATCTTAAAAGCTAATAGTCTCGTTTTCTGTCTGATCATTTTTTAGTATATGCAAATAAATGATGATTATTTGCATGCATAATAAAAGTTTGAAACAAGAATATTCTGCCAATGAAGATAATAGTTTTCAAGAATAAGACAAGTCACTGAAATTGAAACATAGATTTGTTTTGTCCAATTTCCTTTGTGGACTGTTATTTTGCTTCAGAGGGTGTGTATGGTTAACCAATACACCAACTGGAAATCCCCAAAGACCAGACACTCCATTAAAGCCCAGTTAAAGGACTATCAGGCCCTCCATAGGGTATTCTACTCAGTGTACTGATCCACCATAAAATCTCTTAACCTTATCTGCCATCTTTTCTCTCAGCTGATTTATCAATGGTTTTACTGCAGATTCCTGGCATTTATGTAATACTCACTGTTGTTAAGGGTCCTTGCACTGTTACCACAGCAGGTACCAGTACACATAGATATAACACAAAGGATTATTATTACTATTATTATTATTACTATTATTATTATTATTATTACTATTATTATTATTATTATTATTATTATTATTATTATTATTATTATTATTATTATTATTATTATTATTATTATTATTATTATTATTATTATTATTATTTATTTTATTTCTTTATTTATGGGGGGGGTCAAATAAAGAAGGGTTAAAACAAGGCTTTTAAACTAGGACAAAAAAAAACACCAACACTACGAACTGCATGGTGTTTCACCCACCGTCATATTTTGCTAGAACCACCTGCACGTCTGCATACAGCTGTAACTCTAGTAAGGCCTCTATGAGATTTTCATGAATGTTGAACATCGTGACCAGTGGGAACTCCTTCATAATCTAGAAAGGAAAACAGCAACATACATGCATGTATATCAATAAGCTACCATTATTGACTAGAACTGTGTGTGTTGGAAGAGTTTTCTGAAGGGTATAACTCAAGTATGACACAAGAAAAAATATCTGTCCTTAAAATGGAATATATCCTACTTTTTATGGCTGCCAACTCTTGCCTAAATATACAAAGAGAATTTAACAGCTATTAGATAAAAAAAAAATTGTGTGTGGTGGGAGGCCTAACAATGTCCCTTCTAGGACAAAAAAGCTTTGATTTTAAGTGTATACCTCTCTCATGAGTTTCACAGCCTCTCGCACCCTTCCTAGCTTCCGAGCACACATGGCGAGGCGACGTTTTATGTATACCACTACATTTGTGTCTCGTCCTTAAATAAACACCATGTTTGATGTATACCACTACATTTGTAACACATCCTGAAATAAACACTATGTTTTATGTAAACCACTACATTTGTATTATGTCCTGAAAAAAACACCATGTTTTATGCATACCACTACATTTGTATCACGTCCTGACATAAACACCATGTTTTATGTATACCACTACATTTGTATCACGTCCTGAACTAAACACCATGTTTAATAAATACCACTATATTTGTAAGACATCCTGAAATAAACACTATGTTTTATGTAAACCACTACATCTATATCATGTCCTGAAATAAACACCATGTTTTATGCATACCATTAAATTTGTATTGTGTCCTGAAATAAACATCACGTTTTATGCATACCACTACATTTGTATTGCGTCCTGAAATAAACACCACTTTTTATGCATACCACTACATTTGTATCATGTCCTGAAATAAACACCATGTTTTATGTATACCACTACATTTGTATCATGTCCTGAAATAAACACCATGTTTTATGTATACCACTACATTTGTATCATGTCCTGAAATAAACACCAGGTTTTATGTATACCACTACATTTGTATCATGTCCTGAAATAAACACCAGGTTTTATGTATACCACTACATTTGTATCATGTCCTGAAATAAACACCATGTTTTATGTATACCACTACATTTGTATCATGTCCTGAAATAAACACCAGGTTTTATGTATACCACTACATTTGTATCATGTCCTGAAATAAACACCACTTTTTATGCATACCACTACATTTGTATCATGTCCTGAAATAAACACCAGGTTTTATGTAAACCACTACATTTGTATCGCGTCCTGAAATAAACACCATGTTTTATGTATACCGCTACATTTGTATCGCGTCCTGAAATAAACATGTTTTATATGATATTATCAACCATTACATTCATTACATTGTCCTGAAATTCACAACTTGTATGCACACTCAATTTTAAATGCTTGCCATTTCAAAGAGGTTTTTTTCATCTTGGTAAAGATTGTTCAAAAAGATATTCAAGACCAAGTTAAGTTATTTCACAAGAACAAAAGTGGGGAAAAAACAATTATAGAAACAGATAAAATATAGAAAAGTGTATACACTGAATATAATGTGATATATCCTTTTTTAGTCCACTTGTCATTTACACAGATACATGTGTATAATCAAATACTTCTATATGTGTCATACTTCATACATATTCAAATCAAGATGCAAGTTATGTGAATTCAGTTACAGCAATTTCTGGATCAGAATGGAAATTCGTTGTGTGAAACCTTAGAAACATTTTCTAAATTGGAAACCTGTCATAAAAACAAGACATATGTCAGTGCTAATGGATCTTCCATGGAGATAATGGATTTTTATGGGCAGTTTCCTCATAAACTGTTTTCCTCGCATGAATACAAATACTTTATATGAAAGCAAAATTGCATAAAGCACCTTCCTTACATGATCTGACATCATAAATTAGTATCTTAAAGGATAAAAATCAGCTGCAAACATGACATAATGGACATATGGTAAGATTTAATCAATTGTTACAGGAACATACCACAATTGGCAACAACAGAATCTGTAACTTCTTGTAACTTTTATAGCACATATATCTGAGGAACAATAATATGTTCCACACTCTTAGTCTTCGAAAACTGGGCTTAATGCATGTGGGTAAAGTGTCAACCCAGATTAGCCTGTGCAGTCCGCACAGACTAATGAAGAACAACACTTTCCCCTTTTATGGTAATTCTCATTAAAAGGAAGTCTCTTCTTAGCAAAAATCCAGTCAAGGCGGAAAGTGTTGTCCCTGATAAGCCTGTGCAGACTGCACATGCTAACCTGGAACGACACTTTAAGTACATGCATTAAGCCCCTTTTTCTCAGAGCGAGGCTCATATACAGTTCTCACTGCCCTTACTGTGTATGGCCTCCTGGGTGGGCCCCTGGTGCTGTGTCTGCTGGGACTTCTTGTACAGCACCTCTGCATACTTGTACGCCTGCTTGAAGTGTTTCTCCGCGTCCAGGATTGACGACGCGTCCTCCTCCGCAAGTAAGATCAATGCTGTCGCACATCTACACACAACAGTTAGGTGAATGGGTCAGACAAGCAAACAAGCATGGTTTGTTACAGTGTGGCGTGTTCTGAGAAAACTGGGCAAAATGCTTGAGCGTAAATTGTCATCCCAGATTAGCCTGTGCAGTCCGCACAGGCTAATCAGGGACGACAATTTCCGCTTTTATGGAATTTTTCGTTTAAATGATGTCTCTGCTTAGCGAAAATCCAGTTTAGGCGGAAAGTGTCACCCCGGATTAGCCTGAGTGGACTGCACAGGCTAATCATGGATGACACTTAACGCACAAGCATTTTGCCCATTTTTCTCAGAACACGACAAACAGTGTTATCAATACATCACACTGTTTTTTTCACATTTTGGGAATCAGGCCATGGTCCTTTGGATTGGGAAAAAATTGAATTGTTTTGACTAAAAATGGGAAATTGGCCTTGCTGTTTTTGCTTACAAATACTTACAAATTGGGAATTAAAGACTATAAAGTGTTTTCAATATTTACTTTTTGAGATTGGGAATGGGGCCGAAATTTGACCAAACAAAAAACACTGCATTATATTTTAGTTTGTTTCAATATTATAATATTATCAATAAAGTTAGATATCCTTTATCTGGGTTATTACAAAGTTTCCATTCATAGGTTATATTTAACATTGAACAGTCATTAACTGGCGAACATGCATTATCAGGCTTTTTTACATGTATAAGCATAACTCAGACAAATATGCGTTAATTAAGGCCTATATTAAACCATAAGGCCTATGTTTCCAGAAGGTCAGAGTAATTTGTATAATATAGAATATGTTTCCCATTTATGCATGTAAATTGTCCCAACTTAAAGCAGATTATGTTCCACAGACAGCTAATAATCTTGACACAGCTTGTGTTTATCATACATGGAGAATTTTGCCTATACCACAAATTCCTGCATTTTGCTTTAGTTTGAAAGACAAGTAAGGGAAATAAAATCACAATACAGTGACTATGAATCCTTCTTTGATTTAATCATTCACAAAGATTACAAAACATTACATTTAGTAAACAATAGCTCATTCATGTAATATAACCATATGCGATTGACTGGATGTAAACACAAGTACAGCATGTGTCAAATCTCGTTCTCAATCCTTTTGTTGTTGACCACACCAGAGCAAGTCTATTCACCAGAAAGCTACAGCAAACAAATCAATACTTTCTGTCTCAAGTCTTTAATTGTATTTAGGCACCAAATGACAAATACCAGACTTAGCTCCATAAGTTATTGTTTGTTTGGGACTGAAGTCAATCAACTAAACACAGCAAACTCACTCAGGGTTTTTCTCCAGGGCTTCTGTAGCTGCCTTTATTCTTGCCTGTGGTTTTCTTTCTCTCCAAGCTGTCTGCATTACTGAAGGGTAAGGAAACACATTTTAAATACAGACAATACAGACAACAATACAAGAACTGTTTCCAAACTGTTCAATGTAAGAGTAAGCTGTTGACAGATTAGCTGACTGACGAATTGAATCATCTAAAGTCCCCCACCCAATTTCTGGTAGTTGTGGGGGGGATATTGTGGCAGGTAAGAATCAAGTAGATCAATCACTCACTGATGGTAATAAATATCCGTATGTACAACCGTGACACAGATGTAGAGCTATAAGATACCTAAAATACCTCATATTGATTCTACTAAGTAAAACTATACATTGTCAAAATAAACATTATGTCCAAGTTTCAGTAAGAATGAGTCATAAACATGGTCTCTAGAGTAATAACAAGTTTTTTCCCAGATTTGACCTGGTGACCTAGTTTTTGGATGCATTCGACCCAGATTCGAACTTATCCAAGATATTGTCAAGATAAACATTCAAGTTTCATCAAGATTGAGTCATAGTGTGGCCACTAGAGAGGTAACAAGGTCATTCTAAGATTTTATCTTGTGACCTAGTTAATGGATGCACATAACCCAGTTTTGATTTTGTTCTAGATATTGTCAAGATAAACATTCAAAGTTTCATCTAGATTAAGTCATAAATGTGGCTTCTAGAGTTGAACCAAGGTTTTTCTAAGATTTGACATGGCGATCTTGTTTTTGGGTTGCACATGGACCTGATTTGAACTCGGTCTAGTTACTGTCAAGATAATTATATTCTGACCAAATTCTATCCAGATTGTATGTGAACAATGATGCCTTTAGAGAGGTAAAGAGCTTAAAATTGACTAAATATTATGGTTGACAGACGACAGACAACACCAGACAAAGACAGACCACACTAGTTCACCATGAGCACTATATATATATAATGTGCTCAGATGAGCTAATAAATGGACATCAAATTTGTTGTTCAATGGATTGTGCAGGCAACATTATTGTATGGAATAAAGTTTCAAGGTACATTAATCAATGTCAAACACAAATTGTTCTCCTAGGCCCATACAAGTCGTGAGGATTTCATTAGCAGCCAGCCACTGGTGATGACATTTCCAACCATGCCAATGGGTGTGCAGACCACATCAGGAAATAAATGTCATAACCACAGACACACTCAAATGCCAAATGCATGACGTTTTGAGACCAATCTGAGATTAGGGAATTCAAATTGCTGCAATGCTATTTACCATTCTATCATTGTTTAGATTATGCACATTCTTCTGTATCCTAGCAACCAGTTGATACCTGCTTTCTTGAATTTTGTTGTAAGGGTCTGATTGTGAAATGTCATCCAAGTAAACGTAGCAATTGTAGGCATAAACACATTGAAAGTAGTAAAGTATTAGTTTAAACTTTTGGGGAATGAATAAACTCAATTTAAATAAGGGATGCCGTTAGACAATTTTGAATTAAACCTTTTCTATTAAATAAAGGGAATATGTGTTAACAGAATTGTCATATTTTTTAATTAATGTGGGAAACAAATATCTGGGGCAGGGTCATTCTTTACAGGGAAAACTTATCCTCAACTAATTTAAGGAGTTATTTTGAAAACCTTTTCTGTTATATCTCCTGTGAATGTATACTACTTATTATCCAACAAATATTTTGATTTTTAATAACTTTAATTTCTTTTACAATAACTAAAAGATAAAGAACATCAATATGTACAATTAAAGTAAACAGGGTAATATAATGACGGAAAACCAAATCTGTTGATTACTACAAGAGGGCCATGGTGGCCCTGGTCGCTCACCTGAGTAGTATTTCCGTTAAACTTGAGTGTTGAAAAGGTTTACCATAGCCATATATATAAGGAAAACTGCCCCGCCCCCCTGGTGGCCATGTTTTTCAACGGACCGCAACCATTTTCAAACTCAGCCAAGATATCCTTAGAACAAATTGTTCCTACCAAGTTTCATGAAGATTGGACTAAAAATGTGACTTCTACCATGTTAACAAGGTTTTNGTCAGCTTTGACATTTTGACTTTTTGCAGAGACATTTGGAAATGACAGAATATTCAACTTCATAATCTATTTATGGGTCCTTACAGACTACAAATCCACAAATCCTAAGAAATGCACATTAACCCTTTCCCACTCAAAAGCAAAGTGAAAATGGCTATGTGCAAACAGCATAAAACCGGAACAGCCTGCAAGTAACTCACAAGCGGTTCAGGTTTTATGCTGTTTGCTGCTCATCAGTATCTTAGGGTAAGAAATGAAGCCTTCAAAACATGAATCTTAAGAATGAAAAGTCTTTGATTTAATTTGATTCGCTCAGGCACTACAAACTAGCAAAATGCATATACAAATGGTAACGGGATAAGCAATGTAAACCCATTATCCTGAAATATTTCTGGAAGTGTTACACTATCCAACAGTCAGTCAGTCACATTGCATGGATCATGAGCAGTATTGATTTTAGGCTCACTTTGATGCAGGTCTTGTAAGAAGATAATATTCTAATACATTTCTTACGACTATAAATTAGCCATGTGATCCATTGTCTTATGCCATATGCAGCGCAGTCTAGCCTGGAGCTAGTACACTGACCGCATATAGCATAAGACCCATTGAAGCATTACGCAGCTCAAGCCATGCATGAATATGTCTTAACCCTTTGCATGCTGGGAAATTTGTCGTCTGCTAAAATGTCGTCTGCTGAATTTCTAAAATTAGCATTTTCTTTGATTTTTTTCAAAGAATACTATCAGAATAGCAAACAGTTTGGATCCTGATGAGACGCCACGTTCTGTGGCGTCTCATCTAGCTGGATCCAAACTGTTTGCAAAAACCTTCAAAATCCAGTTCCAGCACTCAAAGGGTTAAGGTAGCGCACCTGTAATGGGCACCTTTCCAAATATAATCTTATGTATTATTTTCTTAATCAGCATCATTTCACTGAACTAATGCAAATTTTAAGTTTGGCTTTCCATGCTTTTTAAAAAATATACTGATTTTTTCAAAACCAAACCACACGCTCGGCTTTGTCCAGTTTATTTGCACCCCTGGGGTATATGAAAGTTCCATAATTCATCCAGATTTCCAAATAAGGGCATGCAGTTGTTGTGAACAGATGCAGTAAATTTGTTTAAAGTTTAAACAAGATGAAATAAGTATTCTTTAACAGACATTTATTTTTTGTAACTTATTATCTATGGAAGAGCGCCATGAAATGAAAGTGGTTTCAGCCAAGAAGAAATTGGGTTGCTTAAAAAACAAAGTGTCATAAAATTCAAAATAGCTTCAATTAAGTAATATTTTGAACTTATTTTTATAGATACACAATATACAGCAAAAATACCAAGAAATAGACAAATTTACCGTTTACTTTTTTAAATAAAAATAAAAATGCAACATGCATGATTCGTATTTTCAGCAGTAAATCACCCAATTTAGCCATAACGTTGTTTTAATGTTAAAAATTGAAGAATGTGCATACAAATTGTAACATATTAACAATAAACATAGCTTATATGCTATATTAAATAAAATTATGTTAGAAAAGAAATAAAAACGCGCCACAAAAAGTATGCAGTGTCGGCAGGATTCAAACCTGCGCGGGTAGATCCCAAAAGATTTCTAGTCTATCGCCTTTACCAGTCTCGGCCACAAAAACTTCACATTAGTACCTGCTTAAATTAGATATCCATAAGTAAACACCCAAAAAGGCTCTTTGATTTTAGAAGAAATCGCAGGAAATCATTACGGGTGCGATACCTTAACTGCAAGGGGGGCGTATTGCAATACAAGTGCAGTATTAATTTTAAAAGAAAATCAACATTTTTTAGCAGTTTAAAAGGTTGAACACTCTGACACTAATTTTTGTGTTTTCTCACTTATGAAGAATAGTTGTAATCAGCTGATCTGGTTGGAAGTTTTTTTTGCAGTTTTTTCATGTGTATAGTTTGCAGGCCTATCTAGTACAACAATAATTTTCTTTATTTCTCAATTTAACATGGTAAAGTTCAATCTTTTTTCATTCAAGGCCAGGCAATCAAGGTTTGATAAGAGACTATTGATTGTTGACATACTATGCTAAGATCAACATCTACCAGTTGGAGTACTTAACAATTATTATGTGCATTTTCTACATTAAAAAAAATAAATAAAAACATCTTTATCCTGAAATCTGACTTAAATTTCCGATTGTTAATATCTGCGCGAACTTTTTTTTAGAAATAACAATCTGGTTTTCTATTCAAATTGCTTCAGTAACTATTTAGCATAATATAAACATAAAATACTTAACACAATTAGACTCTCTCTGTAACTGACAAAACCGGCCTTACTTTCGTACTCTGGTTTCCCTGCGTCAGCGTCACAAGTGAAGAACGTCTGGTGGTCTTGAGCGGACAGGTTCATATCGTAGTATGTAAGCGGGTCTTTATTTGCCTTCCATGTGAAACGTAAATACTCCGCCCCTCGGAACAGATTCAAAGGGTTACGCCACACTTTGCACTCTGCAAGTACATGTTGGTTGTAAAAATGACTGATTTATATCAGAATAATCGGGATGTCTTTTAAACATAGGATGTGCCCATAGTCTGCACTTGTAAGTTATTTTTAAATTAGAAAGTATTTATAGGAGCGTTACGGCACTGGAAGTCAATAAATTAATCTAAATCAAACCCTTTTTATCATTCTGTGAGGACAAATTTCCAGTTTGTTAATCACTAGTATGAACTGTAATTAATTCTAACCATAGGTGAACTAGATGGGGACGGGCTTCCAATGACACTTAATTCTATGCAAAATCAGTTATAATGCAAAATTTAAAAAAAAAACTGTGCTGATAATAACAATATAACAAGCATACATGTGGAAAACCCTGGTTCTACCAAACATGCGATTGAAATAACAATCAAATAATTTGCCAAATTTATTGCGTTTGAATTAAATAATTACATTTAAGGTTGTTTGAATACTGATTTTAAAGTTTAGACAATGGGCTCTATTGCAATGCTGGCAAATATGCTATAATCATTTAAAAAAAATCACAACAGATTTCTAAACAACCATAGCAATAACAGCAAATGATCATCAAACAAGACAACATTTATCAATGGTAGGGCAACATTATCAAATTGTTGTGCATGTCACTAAATAATAAAACTAACAGGTGCACAAAACCAAACCACACAATTCCTGTTCATTCTCTTCTTATTTTTAAATTTGCTCCAAAATTTGACGATCAATATCTCGAATATTTATAAATTGTCGTACTTTTGTCACCTGATAAATGCCGTCCAACACCTTACATCTACAGGAATGATAATGAAACACTTGGGCTTCTCATTGTTTTGTACAATTCCACAGGAAATGTGTGATACATGTGAAACAAAACAGGTTTGTGTGATTTGGTTACTGCAACGACTGGCAATGGGCAAACTGAAACAAAGTCATGCATGACATAATGATGGTCACAACACTTCTGAGCCACAAAAATGAAACCAAACCACTGGGTGGTATTTAAACTGCATGGATTGAATTGTTCCCTGGTTTTGAACTAAATCCATTCGTGGCATGATCTTATGTATGTTATTTATAGGCAAACATCCATGTTAGGACTTTCACTGCTACAGAACGAACGAACATTTCAAAGATATTTTTTCTAAATAATTTGATACCATTATCTATGTAAATGACATGAAAACTAAGGTCAAATATTTCAATTGGATGTGCAGATATACCATCTAATAATTAGAGACTGTTAACAAGGTCAGGGCACTGTTTACAATGTTCTGATATTATAAAACACAACATTATATTATAATGATAAATACTGTTTTTACAATTAAAAAATTTCACTATTCATGAACATGTTTTCTTTTGAAGCCTGCATATTCTTTTATTTATGTTCAAATATAGGATTACACAATCATTAAATGTGTACACAAGCTTAATGTAAAATATGTATTCCAAATCATAGGTGCTCAGTTTTTATCAATCAGAATGGATATGTCACTGTCAACACAAACACAACTTGTATAAACGGAACATGCTGTCACAACAAACTCACTGCAGAGCAACACCAAACATCAACAAAAACCTCTATGAAAGAGCACATCACATAGTATATATATATATTACTGACCAGATATATTACTGACATTGAAATTGAAGTGTTTTTAATTAGGAAATGTGTAACATTACACAGTTTCTCATGTTAACATGAGAAACAAATCATTGAACATAGCACTAGTCTTGGTTGTCATCAACATTTTGGGGGAATACAACATTGCTTGAAATGTGAACAGAATAACATGTGTGTCAAGATTATCAACTGTTAAAAGGGAAAACTTATTTTGCTTCCATACATGAAAATGGTGCAAGCAAAGATATTACTTACTTAAATGCTCTTTATAATTCAATTTTAATTACATCATATTAAGAAGCTCAGTAAATTTATAATTAACTTATTTTTTGTCTAGTTGAAAATTCAGTTCAGTAGGGCTTAGTAGTTTCTTTTTTCTATTTGCAAATATTGCTTGTTGGATCTACATTTAAGCTCAGGTTTTTGTTAGCAAATTTGTGCTCAATTTGCCCGTTTACCAGTCCCATCTACCTGGCATACTTTGCTGCCCATGACTACCGCTGTTGTTGTTGCCATTGCTACCGTTGGTGATGGCGCCATTAGCGTTGCCATTGGCAATCTCGTTGTTGTTCACTGGCTCTCCACCGAGGAGGGGGGAAATGTGGTTCAAAGACACCTGCTCAATGAATGAGGTCCCATACTTCTTGAAGTACCACCATTCAAATATCTGAAACATTTTAAATAACTAATTAACCCATTAACACTTACATGTAATATTGTAGATAGGCAGTTTGAACCACTTTGACACATTTGTTGTCCCTTTGAAAATTACAGTTAATTCTTTCTTGTTAGATTAAAGTTTTAAAGCTTCCATTTTCAAAACGAAGTTACTGATGAGCAGCAAACAGAATAAAACCTGAACAGGCTGTTCTGGTTTTATGCTGGTTACATATAGCCATTTTCACTTTGCGTCTCAGCGGGGAAGGGTTAAGTAAGGGATCACAAAATATGAGGATCGTATATGGTGCTGCTCAAGTTGCAATAAGTAATCAATGGTTTAAACAATGTTGCACATTTGTCTTGTGTAATAAAACACTTCAATAGATATTCATGTGTCGACATGCGAAGATTGGCAGTGGGAAATGGTCTCTAACAGTTGTACTTAATCTCTAAATCTTGTAATAAAACAAGCAAGACGGAAAAGGAAAGACTGAACATCTCTATTATCTTTTTCCAAATATCCAATTTTGCAACTATTGGCAAATCAAATAATTGGCCCTACAATGTTAGTGTTCTCCTAAATGCAATCTTAACATCCATCATAAAATGCTAACACAATCAGAAACTCTCATCTCAATTTATCAACATATTTCCCTGAAGTACAATGTATAAATCATTATCTGCCCAGTGGCAGTATATAAATATCAATCGGAATCATGGCAGTCCCCCAGTTGGAAATCTGGTCCCTTGATAATGCCTATGACAGCTCCTATGCCACATAGATATCCTTCATTCCATAGCTAAGGGAGATTGCATATGCTCACAGATACATCAACACTTAGACATTTCCACCGCTTTTGCAAGTAATACTTCATACTCTTCCCCTGATAATGTTATTAAACTGTTCCCCCAGGTAATGTTTAAAATTAATTTCAAAAGTAATTGTGTTTTTTATGCATTAACTTTTAATAACCAAATAATTATGCATCATTAAAAAGCAACTTTATTTTTTTAACATTTAGTTACATGTATTTAAGAATTTCAATATAGCAAACTTGTCACCCATATTAATTTTTGTATTTTCATTATGACCACTTGATAATACTTGTACTTGTTATACTGTCTAATAAATATTACTAACAAACATTTTCCTGACACAGCCACTTATTTCAGATAATGGTCAAGAATTATGGAAACACTAATAGTTAAACCCTCACTGCCTCACTTCCATTGCCATCTATCACCTGAATGCCTAATGGTGGTGACATTTAATGCCAAGCCCCTGTGGAGTAAGCTGCAAGCTTGCAATCTGCATTAGAAAGACTCACCCATCAACGTCATAATGGGTCATACATTTATAATAAATCGAAAGTGCCCAAGTGTTCATGATTCCTCTTTGAGCCAAGTAACAATAAATGCAATGGAACAAATTGAATCCTTATTAATAAGAATTTATAATGTGCATTAGCAAACGATAAAATTGGTTTTCATTCAAACTCAAAATAATTCTGCATTATTCATAATATTTTGACATGAACACAATCATGAATGTATGGCTCTTATAATCATGTGACATTTCAAGCTTAATTTGAAATTAATAAAGGTAAACGCAAAACCTCAATTCTTTAAATAATGTACCAACTTTCATGCCTAGTTAATGATTTATTTTCTTAAACTCTCAATGCAAATACATGATTAATTTATCTTTTACTGATATAATTGCATAATAAGCTACGCAGTAGAATTATTCTGATTATCAAGTGACACATGTATATGTATGTTAACCCCTGCACCATTAGGAAAATGGGAACCCTAGGGGCATTTTTTAGGGGATATACGGTAAGACAACATGTTGCCTTGGCATAGTGGATATGGTGTCTGCCTAGCAATCTGGAGTTCACGGGTTTTCAAACCCCTCTGGGAGCTTTCCTTCCCAAGTACACCAAGTACTGGTTCAAGTCCCAGGAAACGGACTCAAGAGCGTTTCAATAAGCTTAAGCTTTTGATGCAATCGAGCTAAAATAAATAGGTTTAAACTAAGACACCAGTGATTTCTCAGATCAATATGCTGCCTCAGCTTAAATGAATATACGGTACTTCATCACGGCTTGCTAAGAATTCAAACCCTGATACGGTACTTCATCACAGCTTGCTAAGAATTCAAACCCTGATACGGTACTTCATCACAGCTTGCTAAGAATTCAAACCCTGATAATTATGATAATGATATTTATCATACTTAAGGGGAAGAAATATTCAATACCTAGCCACTATACTTGTCCAGAAAGATTATTTCCAGTAAGGCCTCTTATAAAAACTATGAAAACTTTACATTTATCATTTTTTTAGACATTTTTATCCTATAGCATCTCTAGAGAGTTTTATCCCAAATGCTTTCCTACAAAAAAAAGCCAGTACACACAATAATATTCATGTTTATTATTCAGACTGGTGAATAAGGAAATACTGTTTATGCCATAGACATGTTGCCCCTAACCTGTGTTAATAAGCAAGGGCATTCATGATCTATGAATACATGTGTAATTGCTACATGGTCATTAGTCACAACAGAATGGTCAAACAATTACCTGCGCAGGGGTTATGCAAAGTTTAATTATCAAAGTTTTTTTTAACTGTCTCATCTTTGTTTGTTTTACTGCTGGATAAAATGGAAACCACAATTAGAGACTGACCTGCTTAAATTTAAGGAAAGTATCTTATTCTAACCTGTAAAAATGCCAGCACATGTAGAAATAGCAACCCATTGTTACAAAACCGATCTCATAGTGGTAATTATTCATCATTGAAAGCTTAGGCGTATACTTAACCCTTTGCATGCTGGGAAATTTGTCGTCTGCTAAAATGTTGTCTGCTGAATTTCTAAAATTAGCATTTTCTTCGATTTTTTTTCAAAGAATACTATCAGAAAAGCAAACAGTTCTGTGGCGTCTCATCTGGATCCAAACTGTTTGCAAAGGCCTTCAAAATCCGGTTCCAGCGCTCAAAGGGATAATCAACACTACATCTGGTATCAACCAAAACACATGGTTGGATCAGGAAAGTACTGCATACATGTCTGTATTTAAATGCACTAAATGTAAAATTATACCTTCCAACAAAATGTATTTATATTCAAGGCTGACATATCGAAATCTGGAAAGACTTGAATTACATCAAGAGATTTTCTTGCAGTATTATGGTAATGTATTAAGATACAGATTATATAACAACATAAGTTGGGTTTGGATTTCTCATATAGTCATGTAATCATTCTGATTTCAGAAAGCGGTCTTCATTATTATATGCATCGCATCATGCACACAATTTTGTATGCCATATGCCGCCAGTAGTCTGTTCAGGAGCTACCATGTCAGTCTGCTATAAAGTCTCAAAAAATTACTAAAATTGATTTATATCAGTGTCTTTTAAATAGACCAGATAAATAGCAACATGAAGCTACATGGACCATGTTTCAAATGTATTTAACAAAAGATGCATCATTCTTCTGAGCTGTAGTACAAAATGCAAATATATGTATGGACATAAAAATGTCAACCTATATTATTAGGCGCCGCATTGATGAGTGGCCATGTATATGAACTAATATTTTCATTTTTCACTTTGTTTAATGTATGTTTACAATTTTGGTTGTTATAATGATTTTGATTTGACCACATTAAAATAATCAACATTTTGTGATGATCATGATGTTTTGTATTCTTTCATTGTGATATTATGATTATGAAACTTTTTATAACTTTTGAATAAAAAGAGGGCCATGATGGCCCTGAATCGCTCACCTGACTATATAATCCAAACCCAGATTCAATCAAGATAAACATTCTGACTAAATTTCATAGAGATCTGATTAACTGTTACCTCTATGTATAATCGTCTACAGGAAGTTTTACTATGATTTGACCAGATGACCTACTTTATGACCTCGGATGACCCATATACAATCCCAAGCGAGATGTCATCAATTAATACATTCTGATAAAATTTCATTAAGACGTGATGAAAACTGTGACCTCTTTCATCTACACAAGGTTTTACTAGAATTGGCCCGGTGACCTAATTTTTGACCCCAGATGACCTATATATACGATCCAAAATCAGATATTATCAAGATAAACATTCTGACCATATTTCATTAAGATCAGATGAAAACTATTACCTCTATTGTCTACACAAGGTTTTTCCATGTTTTGACCTAGTGACCTAGTTTCTGACCCCAAATGACCCAAATACAATCCCAATCCAGATTTCATCAAGATAAACATTCTGACAAAGTTTTATGAAGATCTGATGGAAACTGTGACCTCTATTGTCTACACAAGGTATTTCTATGATTTGACCTAGTGACCTAGTTTTTGACCCCAGATGACCCAAATACAATCCCAACCCAGATTTTATCAAGATTAACATTCTGGCCAAATTTTATAAAGATTGGATGAAAACTGTGACCTCTACTGTCTACTTTTAAACTTTGACCAAGTGACCTAGTTTTTGATCCTAGAAGACCCAAATTCGATCCCAACCCAGATTTTAACAAGATAAAACATTCTGACCATATTTCATTAAGATCTAATGAAAACACAAGGTTTTTCTATGATTTGACCTAATGACCTAGTTTCTGACCCCAGATGACCCAAATACAATCCCAATCCAGATTTAATCAAGATAAACATTCTGACCAGATTTCATAAAGATTGGATGAAAACTGTGACCTCTATATATTGTCTACACAAGGTTTTTCTATTATTTGATCTAGTGACCTAGTTTTTGACCCCAGATGACCAAAATACAATCCCAACCCAGATTTCATCAAGATAAACATTCTGACCAAATTTCATAAAGAATGGATGAAAACTGTGACCTCTACCGTGAGTGTCTACACAAACAAATTGTTGATGCACGCACGATGGACGCCAGACATCACACGATCACATAAAAACGCTGTGGATTACCTCGCAGCCTCAATTCGGAGTTCAAGCAGATTAAAAAGGTTAGAATAGCACACACAAATCAACTGGATATCATAGTAATGCACTTATGATACAAAATGCCATGGACATCCTGTTTAGGTAATGTTTTTATCATTAACGAACACTTAATACTTAATAATACACAACAGATCCAATACATCGGGATTGATGGGGTCCAAATATCGCGACCGCGATATATCCGGCGCGGGATATTACTTGTCAGGTCACTCATGCACATATATATGTATGCATTAGCATATTTTGACAATTTCAAAATATGCTATTTACCTACCTTATTTAATTATGTGTTATATCCATATGTATAACATTGGTATAACACAAAACATTATTCCATGTAAGTATTTTCAAATGCGTATAATTAAATTTGTAATCCGAAAAGCACTGCCAAGTTTTATTGTTCAAGAAAGCATGCACAAATTAAATCCCAAGTAAAATATGAGGTCATTCTTCCTCATGGAAAGCATGGGCTTTAATATTTGATTGTTGAATAAAAACTTCATAGCGCATCATCAGCGGCATGGGAGACACTTCACTCTTTAAATTTGGATGAAAAATGTGTAGTGCATTTTGACAAACTGGGGAGTCTTTTCCTCAATAAACAATTGACATCTCGCCTGGACGATGATCGCTCCGCCCACTTAATCACGTGGCCTAGTAGATAAGAAACCTAGACAAGTTAACACCAAATTTGCTTCTTTTCCTATAGAATGCATATAGATTGCGCGATATTCCGGATGATTTTTATGGACCTTTTCACACCATATAACACTTGTAAAAGGGGTTTGTGTCATTTATTTATTCTGCAAAATGCAAAAAATATTAGTTTATATCGAGGATCACCTATTTATAACGGGTTTTTCGGTACGTTAAACACGCTCTCAAACGCTTGCGCGCTTACCGAAATCAAACCTGTTACTACGTGAAATGGTGGTATTAGCAATAAATTAACACTTCTACACTGGTATTTACCCATGTTATTTACGAAAATATTAACGAAACATTTTTCCGCATGTATTTGACACGAAATAGCGCTTTATAACTGGCATTTCGGTGAAGTTTTACGCGCTTTCTGACGCCGAGTGGGTACCTAAATCCCACATGTTATAACGTATAAAAGTGATATTAATAATATTAAACATTGCTTATGGGACATTTATAAATCACTATAATTGAAAGTGCAAAACAACCAAATCACTGTGGTCATTGTCTGATATAAATTAGCGTTGTATGAAGGGGATTTCGGTCAGGCTAGTTAATAAAGCTACCAGTGTCAGCGCAGGTACTGACTTCCCCCAAGTAACCGCGTTAATTGGTTATATTAGTAATAAATAACTCTTATAGAATGGCATTTATCGATACGTTCTCATTAAAATAGTATCATAAAATGGTTTTCACTTGTTTCTGACACAAAACAAAACACGATTGATAACGCGGATTTCGTTAAGTTTCGCAAAATGGGTACCAATATTCCCTATTATTTTACATGCACACGTGAAATAATTCATACTTAATAATGTTAATATGACATTTCCAGTTTTTGAAATAACTTAATGTTCTATAACTTTAAGGGGGATCTCGGTATTGCTACACATTGAAGCTTCCACTCGCATTTGTCTAGACCGCATTTCCGCGGTGGAAATGGTATAAATTCAATTAATCTAACTTAGCTTTCTGGATATCGAATGTCCGAGTTACATAAACCATATTAACACCGTTTTACCATATTTAATTTCCGTTGTTTTTTTCGAACAAAATAAATGAAACTCGTTGGAAAAAATGAGAACTAGGCATTCGATATCCAAGTGTGGATTAAAAGCGTTAATTAGTGACACCACATGTCTGCACACGTGTAGATACCGTTATTTAGATAAGATATCACGTTTCACCTTCAAATAACACGTATAATGACAATCAATTGCATTACTTTAAGAGTAATAAAACACAGCATGCAATAGGCTTCATGCTGAGTTTTATTACTCTTTAAGTAATGCAGGTGAACCTTGCTTCTATAACTCACCTAATAACTGATAAAACTATATAAAAAACACCAACTATTTTTTGATGATCAGATCGATAACATAAACTATTTAAATCTGCTGATATATTCGATAATAACATATTTTAATTGTCGTTGACAGTGTTGACGTTCAGTTGTTCGTGGGTACGACCACGTCCATTTATCCATTTCTTACACTTCTCGAAATCCTTTTTCGGCTTTGGAAACGGTATAAATGCAATGTCAACAACTAATTTTTCTGGATATCGATTGCCCGAGTTACACACTCCCGATTGACACCGTTTAGCTATATTTCATATACGTTTTTAAAGAGAAAAACAAACGAAACTCGTTGAAAAATGTGAATATCTACATTCAGCGTGTCTAGACAATGGCGGACAGCTCGTTGATAATTGAAGCGCCCGATTAATCGATGGCTGATTGGTCGATCGATATTTAGATAAGGATTTGATTGACAGTTGGCGAGATGTCAATTGAGTGGGAGACAACTCACTTTACTTTTTGATAAAAAATTGGTAGTGCAAAGAACTGGGTGTTCTGTAACATTTACCGCTATTGTATACACCTTCATGTATATGGACTGTGTGTATCGGCAGTTCAAAGCAAATTCAATAGAGAAAGGTGACATGCGAAATGACCTGTGATGTTTGGCAAGTAGGGTTATTGTTTGTCACAGTACACAGGTGTGAATGTGGTGTACAATGGAGGAAAACAATCTGGACCAAACTGGATTTTATGGATGTCGGATTAAACAGAAAATTTAAGTGGGTGAAAAAGGGTGAAATACTAGCTAGAACCGGTTTTTATCTCAGTAAGTTCTCAGATTAAAACTTGTCATTAAGTGATCATGCTCGTTGGATTTTTGGGAGCCATGGCCGATTCGCGATATATTGGAAATCGCCATATATCGAATCGCGATGTATTGGAGCTGTTGTGTACTGCTATACAGGTTTTATTTATAATTTGGGTTTGCAAAGCTTTAAATCCTTGAAAATCTTCACCTGCGGGCACAAATTTGGCCACCATTAAAAACTTGCTTAACAATATGGTTGAACACTTACATTCATTATTTGTAACAACCAAGAAATCCACGAAAATAAGTGTTCCACAAATAATAAAGGAACAATTTTTGCCCATGTGATGGTTATTGCGTTTATTACCCAACGCTTGAAGTTTCAATGCCTAGGAATTAAACCATGAGGAGACCAATAACAAACTTTGCAACGATAGCCCAATAACTGACACTTAGCCAAAAATAATTGCGACACTACTTCAAATTCATTATAAAATGTTTGTATAATATTCCAACAATTTTAATCCAGAATCTGCCCTTTTTCAATAAAAAAAACATACACATGTTCATTTCTGTTCCAATTCAAGATGATGTTGGCTTCCTTCATAAACATTGAGTGAATAATTGATTATTACACGTACGTCATATGTATTGCTTAGTGCAGTGAAGATATTTTGCTAATAAAGATAAATTTAGTGCCAAATTAAGAAAATTAAAATATTTTTGTGATCCTGAACATAATAAGTAATTTAACTATGCAGCATTATGCCAAAATTTGTTTGTCCAAAGATTTCTTAAGCATGTGCATTTTAATGAACCGTTTCTTGGAATTTCGGGAACTAAAACATCATGCTCAGCCCAGGATTTGTTGAAGAATAACCCACACTTATTTTCCTCCTTTTTCTACAGAAAACAAGTTGCAGTTCCTGGTAGACTAATGGTTTTACAGTAATATGCTTTTTATTTACCAGCACGACATCCAAAAGTAGTCATTATTATGAGAAATCTTACCCCTGTCACCGTCTCCCAGAGTATCTGGCTGTGACTATTGATTTCTCCACAAGCCTTCTTTGTAATTGTTAGGAAGCCAAGGGGTAAAATACATTAGTGACTCAGGCTATCTCACAGGAATATTAATTAGGGTTTGTTTTTCTGTGCAGGAAGCTACACTGAGGTCATATTAAAAAAGTTCTGACAACATGTGCACAAAAATCACTTTAGATGCAAACAACAGCAAGAAAACCTCTTGTGAAGTCTTTCTGATAAAAGTCAAGTGAACATTTCTGATGAGCTAAGGACAATTCTGCCATTAAGCATTAAACAGGTTTGTTTTCTGCACTGACGTATAATGATTGTTCTGCAATGACTTTAAGCTCATGTATCCAAAAAGAGAATAAAACACAGTATTATGTGAAGTTGGAATAAGACATCATGCAATTTGGGAATAATTTGTTTTCTTTCAACAGTGCATAATTTGCAGTTTTACATGTTGTATTTATTTAGTTTGACAAAGCAATTAAAATAGATACTTACATATATAATAACATCATTTATAATGATTTTACTACAAAACTGGATTTTTTATTGATTTAAAAGAAACTGTGTCCATGCCGCGCATGAACACAGTTTATTAAAATACTGTTAAAATGATAAAAATTCAATCACTGTTAATGAAAAAGGCATGGAAAATTGCTTATTATGCTTGAAGTATAGATAAAATATTACAAAAATAAATTCAGATCATGAAATGAATAGTTATGTTTGAGAAAATCACCAAAATGATGTCATTCCCAGTTTGATGTCTTATTCCAAATTCACATACATTGTAATAGTGTTATAATAAGTTTTACACATAATTACGTGAGAACGCTTGGAACACAATTGTGATCCCACTTTTATGGTCCATTCATAATGCAGTGATAATATTTTTGTGGCATAGTATAGTGAAATACTATAAAAGTACAGTACTTCATTGGATTTTTCAACCAAAAAAGGGGGGAACTAAAATTTAAGAAACTTAAGAAAGTTAAAAAACCTATAGCATAACCCCGCATCTAAACTACTGACATGCTTAACATTGATTACCTTTATTCAATATTTTTCATTACAACTAACAAAATAACTGCAGTGCATATCACCACCTCTGTCTGCAGCTACAAATTCAATTAAATGGATAATTGTTCGTGTAAGCAATAAAGGCCATGACAATTATATTCCAATATTCTAGCACTGACTGGCAATTCAGATTGACGTCACCAGCAGTCACACACACACTGTCAGTGCCAAAGGGTACCTGCATTTCTGTAGACTTACCAGTATGAGACCCGATATGAGCGACGACGTTCCGGTCAAGGCCACGTAGAACTTAGGCGTCAGGGTGTTGAGAAACATTGTAGCTGAAATGAGAAAGGTACGTGCAATAGAGGAGTGAAGATGTAAAATTTTGTAAATTACACGTAATATAACAAAACCTAAACAAGTACTTTAAAACTATTTATTATAAAATTTAATTTTGTAAAAACAAATGGGCAAATAAGTACTGAAGACAGAAAACGCTGTTATTTGTACCATAGAATGGTATTTATCTGACATATATGTATAGCAATCAAGTGGATTTTACTGTTCAGATATATAAAACATATTGAAATTGAAACAAAACAATTATTTAAGAAACTACAACACTAAAAACTTACACAAAAACAAGTTCAACATGTTGTCTTATTTCTGATTATGGACACTAGCACATTAAAGTTTCAGTTTCATTAACTCACTAGCACACACTATATGCAGAATTCCTCTATCACGGTTTCACAGAGCACCAATGTGTTCAATAAGAAGATTTCTTAATTAATTCTGTAGCTCTTAATCAAATTCTTAAGAGCACAAGATTCATCACAAACCCAAAATATAAATGTCAAACACAAATCCAATATCAAAACAAGCCATATATTCAACTATTTTTCACTCCCAATAATTCTGTAAAATCATACTATGACAACAAAAACACTACTGAAACAAATGCTGGTACTTTTTTTCACAGTCAAAAGATATTAAAAAGTCCTTTAAATTTGTTTTATCACTAGTCTAGATGAGCATTATTAGCCATCCATGGAAGTGTGTAGAAAGCATCTCGAAAATAAATAATTCCAGAGCATAAATAAGGAGTCCAGCCAACTGCAGCTATAAAGACCACACTGTCTAGCTCCACTATGTGTGGCCAATGTGACGATTTCAGAGAAGCATCTCTCTCCCTGTATTGACTTATTGACCAGCTGCCTTCAGGTCTCCACAGCCTTGCATCACAGTGTGTCACAAAGTGGCAAAGTGCTGGGGGATAGGGATATTAACTAAAATACGAAATCATCTGTTATGAGAATAGTTTTTGTTAGTGTAGTTTTGTAACTTGTGGTGATAATTTTCCATTAACACAGCCACAACAAATGTGTGTGCAGTATTTTCCAATAATTTCACAATCCAGATTTCTTCTTCAATTTCAGATGTTCCTCACCCAAAAACAGTATTTCACTGCCTCTGACAATGAGATTCAACTAGGGTATTTTTACCATTTACTACTCAGAAATGCCCTGTGTCGCATTTGAAGTCCCTTAGAAAAAGTATTTTCTTACTATATTCAATTTTTTAAAGCCTTCATTTCCAATCCTAAGATACTTATGAGCATCAAACAGCATAAAACCTGAACAGACTGCGAGTTACTTTTAAGCAGGCTTTTATGGTTTTATGCTGGTTGCATATTATAGCCATTTTCACTTTGCATGTGAGCAGGAAAGAGTCGAACAATTTAAAGTAATTTTAAAGTATTTGTTTCTCTGTACGATAAAATTTAAGAACATCTTTCCGAACAGTAATCCTATTTCATTAATACTATTAATGCATTATTTAGATAGCATTGTGCATACTGTATTAATTATTCAAATATCTGAGTGTGAAGCATTATATTGTTCATTTAACCCTTTGCATGCTGGGAAATTTGTCGTCTGCTAAAATGCTGTCTGCTGAATTTCTAAAATAAGCATTTTCTTCGATTTTTTTCAAAGAATGCTATCAGAATAGCAAACAGTTTGGATCCTGATGAGATGCCACGTTCTGTGGCGTCTCATCTGGATCCAAACTGTTTGCAAAGGCCTTCAAAATCCGGTTCCAGCGCTCAAAGGGATAANTACAAATTCAATTAAATGGATAATTGTTTGTGTCGTGTAAGCAATAAAGGCCATGACAATTATATTCCAATATTCTAGCACTGACTGGCAATACAGATTGACGTCACCAGCAGTCACACACACACTGTCAGTGCCAAAGGGTACCTGCATTTCTGTAGACTTACCAGTATGAGACCCGATATGAGCGACGACGTTCCGGTCAAGGCCACGTAGAACTTAGGCGTCAGGGTGTTGAGAAACATTGTAGCTGAAATGAGAAAGGTACGTGCAATAGAGGAGTGAAGATGTAAAATTTTGTAAATTACACGTAATATAACAAAACCTAAACAAGTACTTTAAAACTATTTATTATAAAATTTAATTTTGTAAAAACAAATGGGCAAATAAGTACTGAAGACAGAAAACGCTGTTATTTGTACCATAGAATGGTATTTATCTGACATATATGTATAGCAATCAAGTGGATTTTACTGTTCAGATATATAAAACATATTGAAATTGAAACAAAACAATTATTAAAGAAACTACAACACTAAAAACTTACACAAAAACAAGTTCAACATGTTGTCTTATTTCTGATTATGGACACTAGCACATTAAAGTTTCAGTTTCGTTAACTCACTAGCACACACTATATGCAGAATTCCTCTATCACGGTTTCACAGAGCACCAATGTGTTCAATAAGAAGATTTCTTAATTAATTCTGTAGCTCTTAATCAAATTCTTAAGAGCACAAGATTCATCACAAACACAAAATATAAATGTCAAACACATATCCAATATCAAAACAAGCCATATATTCAACTATTTTTCACTCCCAATAATTCTGTAAAATCATACTATGACAACAAAAACACTACTGAAACAAATGCTGGTACTTTTTTTCACAGTCAAAAGATATTAAAAAGTCCTTTAAATTTGTTTTATCACTAGTCTAGATGAGCATTATTAGCCATCCATGGAAGTGTGTAGAAAGCATCTCGAAAATAAATAATTCCAGAGCATAAATAAGGAGTCCAGCCAACTGCAGCTATAAAGACCACACTGTCTAGCTCCCCTATGTGTGGCCAATGTGACGATTTCAGAGAAGCATCTCTCTCCCTGTATTGACTTATTGACCAGCTGCCTTCAGGTCTCCACAGCCTTGCATCACAGTGTGTCACAAAGTGGCAAAGTGCTGGGGGATAGGGATATTAACTAAAATACGAAATCATCTGTTATGAGAATAGTTTTTGTTAGTGTAGTTTTGTAACTTGTGGTGATAATTTTCCATTAACACAGCCACAACAAATGTGTGTGCAGTATTTTCCAATAATTTCACAATCCAGATTTCTTCTTCAATTTCAGATGTTCCTCACCCAAAAACAGTATTTCACTGCCTCTGACAATGAGATTCAACTAGGGTATTTTTACCATTTACTACTCAGAAATGCCCTGTGTCGCATTTGAAGTCCCTTAGAAAAAGTATTTTCTTACTATATTCAATTTTTTAAAGCCTTCATTTCCAATCCTAAGATACTTATGAGCATCAAACAGCATAAAACCTGAACAGACTGCGAGTTACTTTTAAGCAGGCTTTTATGGTTTTATGCTGGTTGCATATTATAGCCATTTTCACTTTGCATGTGAGCAGGAAAGAGTCGAACAATTTAAAGTAATTTTAAAGTATTTGTTTCTCTGTACGATAAAATTTAAGAACATCTTTCCGAACAGTAATCCTATTTCATTAATACTATTAATGCATTATTTAGATAGCATTGTGCATACTGTATTAATTATTCAAATATCTGAGTGTGAAGCATTATATTGTTCATTTAACCCTTTGCATGCTGGGAAATTTGTCGTCTGCTAAAATGCTGTCTGCTGAATTTCTAAAATAAGCATTTTCTTCGATTTTTTTCAAAGAATGCTATCAGAATAGCAAACAGTTTGGATCCTGATGAGATGCCACGTTCTGTGGCGTCTCATCTGGATCCAAACTGTTTGCAAAGGCCTTCAAAATCCGGTTCCAGCGCTCAAAGGGATAAATGCAATAGAAAACATACGGATCCAATTATGACATTCAACACACACTGACCTAATTATGACATTCAACACACTGCAGGTTTTATGTAAAACATGATTAACCTAGATTTACAATTAACCCATTTATGCCTAGCGTCTAGAAAAAAGGCCTTGGCAAACAGCGTAGACCCAGATGAGAAGCCGCATAATGCGGAGTCTCATCAGGGTCTGCGCTGTTTGCTTAAAGGAATTTCTGTAAGAAATATTCTAAATATTGAAATAAATATACCAGACATCCCTAACTTTGGAAATAAATTGATCCAATTTAGAAGAATGGGAGAGTCCACTAGGCATAAATGGGTTAATTTATAATTGTATCCATTTGTGTCCATTATTATCCTCAAGCTCCTTATTTCTGCCATAAATAAAATTCACACATAACAAACAGTCCAAAAGTGACAGTTATTGATTCAGTACGAATATATTCATTGAAACCAAAAGGCTACAACTTCGCTACTGTGACAAGGAGACGATTTCCTAACAAAACGTTTATTGTTTAGTTGGCCATATTAGATAGATGGCCTGTTTACAACAGACATCTTTCCAGTCTGGTAGCAAACCGTGAGGATTCAGAGCGGTAATATAGTATCTGATATAGAACTGTCAGACAGATGCACTGGTTTAACGCTAAATGATCATAATTCATATATCACCTAGCTGTCTGCATTCAATGTTTCATTACTCATTTGCATATCTGACTTAATTCTAACCTAACTGCTTGGGCTGATGATACTGTTGCATGTTGAACAACAATACGTCCGTACATTATTTAACAGGATAAAAACCTGAAACATTCAGATACATAACTAAAATTTAATTATGAAAAGAAAACTAGGAAATCCTTTCATATGGAAAATACTGTATTCAAAAGTGTTCTATAGAAAATCCTAGGCAATAAATCAGTACAAAAACACTAATCAATTAGAACGGTTTTTTTGTAAGCAAAAAAAATATAAAAATATCCATGAGCATGCAATTTAAAGTAGTAACTTATGTTTCAACTTGTAACTGTTCTCTTCTATCACGTTGCTTGCTGAACATTCTAAACACATTTTTCAGGAAAAAGTACTCAGCATTAAATTACAAAATAAACAAGATACANAAAAATCCTGCTCCTTAATCTAGTACAGTACTGTAGTATTAACTATAGATGTCACTGTTAGTGATGTGTCTCATCAATACTTATGGAGTTATATATGCTCAAAAACATAAATATTAAACGAAGGTCAATAACTCTGCCAATACTAAAGCAAGAGTTATAGTCCTTGTACTCTGCACTTTGTCACAATTTAAGTCCTCTTAAATCTCTTAAAGGCCTCTGGAGATACACGTCACATGAGAAAAGACTGCCATATTCTTGTGCCTACTAGGTTTGAAAGCATAAGCAATCGAAAAAGCATTTTATACCTGAGTAATGTTCTGAGAACTAGGTGCATAACCAATACATGTAGCAAAGTTCAGTTAACCATGTAACAAATAAGGAAAATTAATGCTCCAACTTGTAACTTTAGTTCAGCAAACAAAACATTAGTGCTTCTCAATTACCCTACACCCTTACCGATTAATGGAACTAATTTTCCAGCATGAGCTTTTCCCATTAACCATTAACCACCGGCATATGGCTAACATGAAGATTCCCCCCACCCGCAGTACAATGTACACCATTGCCGATAATAAATGTTTACTGTGAGCTAGGTGTTACCAGTATCAGCTATAAGAAATGTTCAGGTCAACAAACCTATATTATTGAATTTGCACATCCGAAAATTTAGCTACACATTTCATTTTGGGCTGAAATGCTGAATAATAGATCTAATTTGTTGGATATGAAAACAATTTAAATAACATGTTATATTGGTGTGAATTCAAAGAATTGTGCACTTAAGGAAAACTTTCTGGTGCTTTTTATAATTATATTATATTTTGTAAAGCAACAGTTAACACATATACAATATTCTGCCAAAAAACTCACATTCTAAAGTAACAAGTGCTGTTTGTAAAACATGCATGCCCCCCATATGGGCTGTCAGTTGTTGTGGCGCTGCCATTGTGTGAATACGTTTTTTGTCACTGTGAACATGACCTTTGACCTAGTGACTTGAAAATCAATAGGGTCATCTGCCAGTCATGATCAATGTACCTATGAAGTTTCATGATCATAGGCCTCAGTATTCTTCAGTTATCATCAGGAAACCAATTAACTGTTTTGAGTTACTATGACCTTAACCTTTGACCTAGTGACCTGAAAATCAATAGGGGTCATCTGCCAGTCATTATCAATGTACCTATGACGTTTCATGGTCCTAGGTGTAAGCATTCTTGAGTCATCATCCGGAAACCATTTTTCTGGTTCGAGTCACTGTGACCTTGACCTTTGACCTAGTGACCTGAAAATCAATAGGGGTCATCAGCGAGTCATGATCAATGTACCTATGAAGTTTCATGATCCTACGCGTAAGCCTTCTTGAGTTATCATCCGGAAACCATTTTACTGTGTCGAGTCAC